>JAXIVJ010001863.1:0-112500 GCA_036785665.1 Chirona hameri | reverse complement strand
CTTCGATCGGCCTAAGGGGCTTTGCTAGGCTTAAGAGGGCCCTGGTCGGCCTGAGGGGCCCTTTCGAGGCATAAGAGGGCCCTTTATATGCATAAGAGTGCCCTTGCTAGTCTTAAGAGGGCCCCGTCAGCCTGAAGGGCCCCTATCGGCCCAAGGGGGCTCTAAGCCAGCTCAAAAAGGCCCTCGGTCTGCCTGCGGGCCCTTGCTAGGCCTAAGATGGCCTCCAGTCTACCAGAGGGCTTCCAGTTGACCTGAGAGGCACTCCGCTGGCGTAAGAGGGCCCTAGGTCGTCTTGAGGGGTCCCTAGGTTGGCCAGCATGAGGGGCCCTTTTGTTGGCCTGTGGGGCCCACTGGGCCTAAGAGGTCCCGATCGGCCTCAGTCGGCCTGAGGGAGTTATTGGTATGCTTAAGAGGGCCCTCGGTCGGCCTGAGGGTGCCCAGCCGGCCTAAAAGGGCCCTAATTCGTCCTGAGTGGGCCTAGGTTGGTCGTCGTTTAGGACCCTCAGTAGGCTAGTTGGGGCCTGGTCGGTCTAAGAGGAGGGGGCTCGGTCGGCTCGATAGGCCCTTGGCTGTACTGTGGGGCCTTCAGTCGGCCTGAGAGAGCCCTCAGTCTGCCCGGGGTGCCCTCGGTCGGCCTCGGTGGTCCTCGGTCGGCCTGTGGGGGCCCTTTCTAGGCTTAAGAGGGCCCAGTCGACCTGAGAGCCTCCGGTCGGTCTTAGGGGCCATCCGCCGGCGTAATAGGGCCCTAGGTCGTCTGGATGAGACCCTAGGTTGGTCGGACAGGGTCCCCAGTCGACCTGAGGAGCCCCAGTCGGCCTAAGAAGACCCTAGGTCGTCCTGAGGAGCACTAGGTGTATGGGCCTGAGAGGCCCTCGTTCGGCCTCTGGGGGCCTGGTCTGCCTGAAGGGCCCTTGGTTAGCTTCAGGAGCTCTCCATCGGCCTGTGGGGTCCGGTCGGCCTAAGGGGGCCCAGTCGGCTTTAGGGGCCCCTGGTCGGCCTAAGGGGCCCTTGGTTGGCCTGAGGGGCCCTCAGTCGGCCTGATGGAACCCTTGCTAGGCTTAATAGGGCCCTGGTTGACCTGTGGGGCCCGGCCCGTATTAGGGGGCCGTCGGCCGGCCTAAGAGGGCCCTAGGTCGTCCTGAGGGGCCTTACATTCCAAAAGCATCCGCATACACACCATTTCGGTCGAACCGTACCAGTTTGCTCGTCTGCATGCTGCTCGCGGTCTCGATCGGCCTGCATGCACAAAGATAACGCGTCCTCATGCCATACCGCCCTTATCGGCGCGATTTTTCCTCAGTGTGTACACAGTGTCATCAGTCATCAGGATGTGCGCTTCAGGTTTCCATGCGGGGAAAAGCGCCCGAGGAAAACCGCGCCTCGCGGGACGAGTCCGGAGTAACGGGACCCAGTTGTTGGCGGCGAACCACCTGCATGTATGTCTAGTCGCGAATGGAGTGTTTTACTCATCTTCCATGCATCGATTTTGTGCGGACTATGTTCGGCTTAGGCGACTGCCATACCTTTTTAATCGTCGTTGTTCAAAATGATAGAAAAATTAGAAACATGTTTACATGTTTTTCAGAGTTCGAAGATTTCCACCGAGCCGTCGCTCGGAAAGTTGGAGGAGCGCGCGCGCGCGTGTGTGTGTGTGTGTGCGTGCGTGCGTGCGTGCGTGCGTGCGTGCGTGTGTGTGTGTGTGTGTGTGTGTGTGTGTGTGTGTGTGTGTGTGTGTGTGTGTGTGTGTGTGTGTGTGTGTGTGTATGTGTGTGTGTGTGTGTGTGTGTGTGTGTGTGTATGTGTGTCCGAGGTAGTATATTGGTGCGTGTAGCCCAAACGGAAGGGCCGATTTCGACGGAGGTGGCACCGTTCGATGCAGCAATACGGGGGACAGATGATGGTACTATTTTCCGGTCTCTCGATGGAACGTGGTACGTGGGACAAAAAGTAGGTGCCTGCATTTTTTCCTTTTTTCGCCTCCTCAGGTCACACGGTTGGTGACACATACTTGATACTCGCAGGTCACGTGCGCGATACAGCGGCCTAAAATCCGTTGTGGTCGCTGACCCCGAGAGGGGCAAAATAAATCCCCACAGGAGGGTAAAACCAAATTACGATTTTGAAGGAGCGGGCCTCCGCTGTCAGCTGGTGCCGGCCGGCCGTAGATACTGTGCTGCACAGTACTGAGGCACGCCACCCAGTGGCGGCTTGTGGTAACGTCACAGTCTGAGGTCACCGCAACGGCCAATCAGCGGCGACCTGGCCGGCTGGGACCAAATTACGGAATTATCGTATGATTTTGTTACCAAGGCACCCCTTTGAGTTTTCGAGTTAGAGGGGGGTGTCTACCCCCCCCCCCCCCCTCCCCCGGCACGGTAAAGGTGGCGCCGAGCACCGGCACGGCGCAGGTTAAAACCAAACAAAGATCTATAGCTAATTATTGGGCGATATTCGCTTTTGCACACCTTTAAGTAGGTAAATTGAATATTTCATACTAGTTCCACATGTCTAATTTCATCAGACCTGCACTCAAAACAGGGACATTATCAGTACTTACCTAACAATAATAAGTTGTATCACCCGTCAATCGCCTCAGCCGACCGCCCGCAACGGCTCCGCCATTATAACTGAAATGTAAACAACGTGGGCGCAGAAATGCGTCAGATACCAAGTTTGCCATATAACGTCATATGTATCTGGTCGACCACTAAACCCTATCACGCTCTCACTAAACCTCCGTTCCTGGCGGAGCGCAGGACTTGTATTTGAGACCGAAAGTCGGCCGCGCAGCGGCCGCCAATGCCGTGACCTTGCTGGATACATATCTGAAGCATTTCACAAAAAAAAACACGTTGCCTACATTTCAGTTGTAATTTGGGGGAGCAACTCGGCGCAGTGGTAAGATACTTGCCTTCTGTGCCGGGGACTGGGGTCCAATCCCTCGTCGGGCCTCTGAAAAAGTCTTACGGCTCCCCATACCAATCGGAACAGGGTGAGAGTTCCAATTAGCACCTTTGTCCCAAGAGGATACGGTGCTTGGTCCACAAACCAAACCCAACCAACTTTTTAACATTAGCGAAGAAGTAAGATAAGAGCTCCTTCGCTGTCAAAATAGGAGTGACTTAGGAGCAAAATATTATTAAGATAAGTCAGAGCGCTTGAATCAGTCTTTCTATCAGGACATGTTGTTTGTAATTCGGCACAGTAGAATTATCTATATAGTCTTTCAAAAATTGCGAGGTGTTATTGATTTGTACAGGGGTAAGGGATTCTCCGGCCAGATGGTGTCACCATTCCTAAGTCGGATTAGGTAAAATCGCCGGATAACTCTACCTTCGTATAGGGTCTTCCACCATGCGCCATAAACGACGCAATTGCGCAGGATACACGGTATAACTGGGATGTGAATGTTCATGCTGAATGAACCGGATTTTCTACTATTTATAGTAGAACTCTCAAAGTACCAGAACAATGAGATCGACTGTCCTGACAGTCGATCTCAGACTCACTCCATTTAAAATACACAAGCACCCCGCCCCCCCCCCCCCTCCGGGGAGCAATTGTCTAACTAGATAACTGGTATATATTTTTTCGACGGCAATATGGGTGAAACTAAATTATTGAGAATCAAGTCAAGCTGAAACGCAACTGCTAATTTACAAAATGTAAATGTACATACATGCTGACGTGATGAATATGATGATTAAGTGAATATTACATCTGAAGTGAATATTACATCTGAAGTGGTTTTTACGATCAGTATTTCTAAGGACATGATCGCTTAGTAAATTTTCCCAGGAATGACATAGCCATAGGTAATGATCTTTACTGGCATTTTGACCCCGACCTTACCCATAAGGACAGAACACTTCATCACCCCTGTGATTGACGTCAGAGGAGCGGGCCTCCGCCGTCAGCTGGTGTCGGCCGGCCGTGGATACTGCGCCGCACAGCACTGAGGCATGTCGCCCAGTGGCGGCTTGTGATGACGTCACAGTCTGATGGTACCGCAACGGACAATGGGTGGCGGCCTAGCCGGCCTGGGACTCATTATCCTTTTCAGTTCCTTTTTAACAGGTATCATTGTCATTTTGTAGTTCCCTTTTTAACAGGTATCATTGTCCTTGTGTAGTTATCTAACTGATTCCAGCTTTCAAAATTAGGTGACATTGTAGGTATAAGGTGTTCATTGCTCATTGTTCATCAGTTGCTCATTGATAAATAATTTGTAAAGTGGCACAGTGAAACTAATTTCAACAATTACTGCTGTAATGCAATCATGCACAGTATGGTACTGTCCAGTTGTATGACTTGAACAGTTTTGTTCACCTGGCTCAAACATTGTGGCCATATTCAGGAAGCTAGGGGGAGGGATGTCAAAATTATTTCATGTTGCCAGATGTGATAGCATGAAATGGGATGTCCAGGTTTAAAAACATGACAATTTTGACCTCATTTTCGTGTTTTTAGACCCAGACACCTCCTTCATGCTATCATTTTTGATAAGACATACAATTTTGACATCCCTCAATGCCATCTAAGTCTCTGAATTTCGCCACCATGGGCTCAAATGTCTGGACATGATCTAACACCAGAACAGAAAATGGATATTTGTCTTCCCAACTTCAATAGAAAATGAAAATATAAGCTTGTGATAAGCCTATCTTTTGGTCAAAAATTGTTAGCATTCTCACCACATTGATTGAGGCCGACTTGCTAACCTTGCTTGAAGTACTGTACCTCACCAGCTTTTCAAAGTTGTTAGCTGTAAAGTGCATCTCCAATGCACATATTCTTTCCTAAAACCAATGTTCTGTGTCCATGAGCGGGTCTAGAGGGGGCCACGGGCCATGCCCCCCCAAACCACCTGAAATCGGCGCAAATTTGACACATTTCCTGAGATAATATAAAACCTACACTGAGAAAATATTGTACTACCTTAGGGTGGTAAAGGGGTCGTTGTCAATAAGTCCGACCCACTTACTACCGATATATCACAGTTTTACTACCCCCGGTAGTATTACTTACCACCCACTTACTACACCCTTTACTAACCCAAGGGTGGTAGAGGGGTCGTTGTCAATTTGTCCGACCCACTTACTACCTAGCTACTACCCTGCTACCACCCCCGGTAGTAGCATTTTCCACCCACCAACCACGCTTCTACGACCCACCTACCACCCCCCTGCAACCATTACCACCCTCCTACTGCCCTGCTACCACCCTCCTACTACCCCGCTACCACCCTCCTACTACCTCGCTACGACCCTCCTACTACCCCGCTACCACCCTCCTACTACCCCTCTACCACCCTCCTACTACCCCTCTACCACCCTCCTACTACCCCTCTACCACCCTCCTACTACCCCTCTACCACCTTCCTACTACCCCTCTACCACCCTCCTACTACCCCTCTACCACCCTCCTACTACCCCTCTACCACCCTCCTACTACCCCTCTACCACCCTCATACCACCCTCCTACTACCCCTATACCACCCTCCTACTACCCTTCTACCACCCTCATACTACCCCCCCCCTATTGCCGCAGTATCATCCACCTTACTACCTCGGTACTAAATCGAACGAGAATGCATTTATATTTGTATTGTATTAAAGTACGAACTATCAACACGAATGAGGTTTTTACAGTTCTTGGTCAGATACGGTCAGGTAACACCTAGCGGTAAAATCACTACATACAGACTACATAACACCTAGCGGTAAAATCACTACATACAGACTACAGTTATGACAAGCACGTATTACACAAATGACGCCGGCGGCGGAACACCTGTGGACTGTTCCTCGCCGCCGCCGCCGCCGCCCCCGCGAGGTAGTAGCATGTCTGTTCGCAAGTGTAAAAGTGCTGCAGCGTAGGTTGCGTCAAAACGCCGGATTTGATGTGTTACGACCTGCGAGGTGTACTGCATGTGAGCGTGCGTGCTCGCTCGTGTGTGCGGCGGCGGCGCCCCAAGGATCGCTCTGGTGGCGGAACACCTGTGGACTGTTCCCGAAGTCATCTGTCAAAGACATCAGTTATCAACAGTCAACACAATGATTCGATCAATATATTTCACGTCAAACGGCACGTGCTGCTGCGGTGACCTGCGCTGGCCGGAGAACGCCTCCGGCGCCTGGGCACCATCCACTCTGAACCAAACGAACGCTCTGAGCCCGATGAGGCTATACGCCCTAACCCAACAAAAACAAGAACCTGGCCTGGCCTGATTCCGCGCTCAAATGAACCGCATATGGTACGCCCGGGCATATGGTACACAGCCGGAGGGACAAATGAATGAACGAACTAACTAACGAGAAAGTGGAGCCACAGCCGTGGCGTGCTTCTAGGAGCTTCTCAACATTTACATACAGATCCTGCGACACAAACACAAAAGTGGTCACTTAGTTTTTTTAAATACTTGGCTACACTTTACAGACTTCTAAAGGAAGACATGCGCCCTCACCTGCGGCAGCAGCTAACGGCAGCAGTAACGGCTGCGGCAGCAGTAACTACCTGACGGGCCACGGCTCACTGGCACATAGCAGCCAAAATGAAGTGCACTGATCCACCGACCACAAGTTGCCACAACTGGCAAAACCAAAAGTAATCATTGTCCCCGATCCCCAAATTTGATTTTTTTCTGCATTTTGATATTCACAAATATTATGTGCGTCGGCATATTTTTATATTTATGGAGCTTTCGTAAGTACTACGGTTTCCTTCTTCAGCCTTGATGATAAAAACACAGATGTTTTATCACCAAGGCATAGGGTGACAATTTTTTCTCTCGAAGTTTGAAATTTGTATTGGGACGCCCCCGCAAAATGTGATGCTACGAACACAAACATCACCTGTAAAATTATTTGGAAACATATTAATCTTTAGAGGCTGCGCAATGGCCTCAAAGATTACACGGTCCCTCTGTTATAGGCGTATGGCCTATTGCTCATTGTTTTACGAAATAGGGTACAAGGAACTTCCAAACGGAGGTGTGATGAATTAATCTCGTGCTTTATTGTTGCAGCAAGTGATTTATGAAGTTCAACAGTACAGTAACAATACAAATAACGGTAACAGTGACAGCCATGGGCGTCGCCACCGGAGGGGGGGGGGGGCTGGTGCCGGCGCACCAAGGATCGCTCTGGTACCTCAGATTAGCAGGATTTTAAGTCACAACTGAAAGTGCATGTGCTTGATCCGTCGTGACATGGCTGTTATCAAAATATAAGTTGTGCCCCATAAAGCACGCTGGAGAGTCAATAAGAGAATAAAAGATGTCTTCCTATCGCCAGGTGCTCGTATTGTATTCACCTCTAATGAAGAGGTTGACTAGGATATACGCTGCTGCGGCAACGATTAAACACGTAACTGGCTTTTGGAACCGGGATGGCATTCAAATGCAGAAAGAAAAGGGCTTGGGAGAATGTTCTGAAACTATTTGAAAATGTCAATTCTGAAGAAGAGCTGCAAAACACTGATAGCGCCGCAAGCTGTGACTGAACACGTTATTAGTACGCGTTTGGTACGCAGCGCCGTGCCCAACGTCGGCGCTGTCCCAGGATCTGCAGTTTTGCCAAGTCGCTGCTTCAATACTCGGAGGAGGTCCCATCGATGACGGCAGCCAACGTGTTTAGTCGCCACCTTTGGTACTTAACCCGCGCCGTTCCGGTGCTCGACGCCACCTTCGCCGTGCCGGGGGGGGGGGGGGGGGAGGGGGCGGGCGGGCGTCTGAACGTCCCCCTCGAACTCGGCCCCATGGGTAATAGGCGAGAACAAAATAACACATTCGATGTTCGTCAAAATTAGTGTCGAAATTATTTCGGCTATTTTTTCGCTCAGGTAAATATTGAGGTAAATATAACCGAAATAATGTCGACACCAATTTTGACGACCTATGGAACATTTTTATTTTTGTCCTCGCCAAATCCCCATGGGGCCCGAATTTGAGGGGAAGTTCAGCCCCCCCCCCCCCCCGGCACGGCGAAGGTGGCACCGAGCATCCGCGGGTTAAGTACCAAAGGTGGCGACTAAACACGTTGGCCGCCGTCATCGATGGGACCTCCTCCGAGTATTGAAGCAGCGACTTGGCAAAACTGCAGATCCTGGGACAGCGCCGACGTTTGGCACGACGCTGCGTACCAAACGCGTACTAATAACGTGTTCAGTCACAGCTTGCGGCGCTATCAGTGTTTTGCAGCTCTTCTTCAGAATGGACATTTTCAAATAGTTTCAGAACATTCTCCCAAGCCCTTTTCTTTCTGCATTTGAATGCCATCCCGGTTCCAAAAGCCAGTTACGTGTTTAATCGTTGCCGCAGCAGCGTATATCCTAGTCAACCTCTTCATTAGAGGTGAATACAATACGAGCACCTGGCGATAGGAAGACATCTTTTATTCTCTTATTGACTCTCCAGCGTGCTTTGTGAGGCACAACTTATATTTTGCTCGCGTTTTAACAACCATGTGACGACGGACAAAGCACCTGCACTATCAATTGTGACTTAAAATCCTGCTAATCTGAGGTGCCCGAGCGATCCTTGGGGCGCCGGCGCCAGCACCAGCCAGCTAGCCAGCGCCTCCCCCCCCCCCCTCCGGTGGCGACGCCCATGGCTGTCACTGTTACCATTATTTGTATTGTTACTGTACTGTTGAACTTCTCAAATCACTTGCTGCAACAATAAAGCACGAGATTAATTCATCACACCTCCGTTTGGAAGTTCCTTGTACCCTACTTCGTAAAACAATGAGCAATAGGCCATACGCCTATAATAGAGGGACCGTGTAATCTTGGAGGCCATTGCGCAGCCTCTAAATATTAATATGTTTCCAAATAATTTTACAGGTGATGTTTGTGTTCGTAACATCACATTTTGCGGGGGCGTCCCAATACAAATTACAAACTTCGAAAACAATTGTCACCTTCTGAAGAAGGAAGCCAAATTGCTTCCGAAAGCTCCCTAAATATAAAAAATAAGGGGGCAAACAGAACATTTGTTAATATAAAAATGCATGATAATTTGTTTGTGCAAACAAATCACCATGTTTCAGTTTTGCGAACTAATCACCATGTTTCAGTGTTGAAACTTCCCGCACGACCTCGGATGACGGGCGCGCTTCGGGCTGCACCTCGAAAACGTGGACCGACAGGAACCACATTACATTTTTCAGCGGGGCGGTTGTTACTCTGACGTTAAACACGTAATTTGCGAGACCCAGGCAAAGCAGGGCATCACGGAGATCGGCTGCCTCTAGCAGCGTGTCACCGTCGAGAAGCAGTCGAGCGTGGTCTTCTTCTTCGACAATGCAGAAGGTCCTCCTGATGTAGTCTCCCTCCCGTAGGGTGGCGTCCGCTTGGAGCACGCGGAGTAGTGTCCCCACCCCCATCTCTGAAAGAATCACAAATTTGTTGCTGCACACACTCTTCAAAAATGTACCTGGTACTGGGCAATTCTTAGGAAAGGCTAAAAATTTACGCTCTACGCCGTAAATCTTCAATTATTTGGAAAATTGGCACGCAGGGTTATTCTGGGGCATATCATTAATTGTTATGCTTATTTAGGATTAGTAGGGTTATTATAATAGAGCCATGTTTCCATTACTATGAGAGGCAGTAACTTTCGTTTCGTTTGGGGCCCTATTTTTTACCATAACTTTTGAAGGAACCAACTGGCATGCACGAATTTTACACAATGGATATTTCAGACCCTGCGCCTATTTGTATTATTAATGTCGGTTAATGTCAAATGCAAATTTAGGGCACTCGCCATTCACTCGTAATGTTAAAACTCTCGCACGGAATTTAATCGGTGGGTAGAGGCTATCGTGAAAGGGTGGAGCTATACTCTGACGTTCAATTGATTTATAATGAGGTCACGTGACGACCTGATCTTGGGTCACCGATATACAAACAAAAAACAGATATATGAATTGTAGGTACTTATTAGGGTGGTCCTTAAACTCGGAAGTTGGAATTTGCTACCTCCCTACCCGGGGATTTGTTCCATCACTAAAAAACCTCTGGGTAAATTTGTTTTGAAATCGAATAATAATTTTCCGGTGCTCAACGACCTGGAAGTTTTGCCAGATTGTCATAGTGTATGTGTAGTCTGCGGTTGGGTGGGGGTCAGCGGGGCCAGGTTAGGTGGGAGTCAGCGGGGCCAGGTTAGGTGGGGCCCGTGGGGGTCAGCGGGGCCAGGTTAGGTGGGGCCCGTGGGGGTCAGCGGGGCCAGGTTAGGTGGGGGTCAGCGGGGCCAGGTTAGGTGGGAGTCAGCGGGCCAGGTTAGGTGGGAGTGAGCGGGGCCAGGCTAGGTGGAGTGAGTGGGGCCAGGCTAGGTGGAGTGAGCGGGGCCAGGCTAGGTGGGGGTCAGTGGGGCCAGGTTAGGGGAGAGTCAGCGGGGCCAGGTTAGGTGGGAGTCAGCGGGGTCAGGTTAGGTGGGAGTCAGCAGGGCCAGGTTAGGTGGGAGTCAGCAGGGCCAGGTTAGGTGGGGTGAGCGGGGCCAGGCTAGGTGGGAGTCAGCGGGGCCAGGTTAGGTGGGAGTCAGCGGGGCCAGGTTAGGTGGGAGTCAGCAGGGCCAGGTTAGGTGGGGTGGGTGGGGCCAGGTTAGGTGGGGTGAGTGGGGCCAGGCTAGGTGGAGTGAGCGGGGCCAGGCTAGGTGGGAGCCAGCGGGGCCAGGTTAGGTGGGAGTCAGCGGGGCCAGGTTAGGTGGAGTGAGCGGGGCCAGGCTAGGTGGGAGCCAGCGGGGCCAGGTTAGGTGGGAGTGAGCGGGGCCAGGTTAGGTGGAGTGAGCGGGGCCAGGCTAGGTGGGAGCCAGCGGGGCCAGGTTAGGTGGGAGTCAACGGGGCCAGGTTAGGTGGGAGTCAGCGGGGCCAGGTTAGGTGGGGTGAGTGGGGCCAGGTTAGGTGGGAGTCAAGCGGGCCAGGTTAGGTGGGAGTCAGCAGGGCCAGGTTAGGTGGGAGTCAGCGGGGCCAGGTTAGGTGGGAGTCAGCGGGGCCAGGTTAGGTGGGAGTCAGTGGGGCCAGGTTAGGTGGGAGTCAGTGGGGCCAGGTTAGGTGGGAGTCAGCGGGGCCAGGTTAGGTGGGAGTCAGCAGGGCCAGGTTAGGTGGGAGTCAGCGGGGCCAGGTTAGGTGGGAGTCAGCGGGGCCAGGTTAGGTGGGAGTCAGTGGGGCCAGGTTAGGTGGGAGTCAGCGGGGCCAGGTTAGGTGGGAGTCAGCGGGGCCAGGTTAGGTGGGAGTCAGCGGGGCCAGGTTAGGTGGGAGTCAGCGGGGCCAGGTTAGGTGGGAGTCAGCGGGGCCAGGTTAGGTGGGAGTCAGCGGGGCCAGGTTAGGTGGGAGTCAGCGGGGCCAGGTTAGGTGGGAGTCAGCGGGGCCAGGTTAGGTGGGAGTCAGCGGGGCCAGGTTAGGTGGGAGTCAGCGGGGCCAGGTTAGGTGGGAGTCAAGGGGGCCAGGTTAGGTGGGAGTCAGCGGGGCCAGGTTAGGTGGGAGTCAGCGGGCCGGGTTAGGTGGGAGTCAGCGGGGCCAGGTTAGGTGGGAGTCAGCGGGGCCAGGTTAGGTGGAAGTCAGCGGGGCCAGGTTAGGTGGGAGTCAGCGGGGCCAGGTTAGGTAGGAGTCAGCGGGGCCAGGTTAGGTGGGAGTCAGCGGGGCCAGGTTAGGTGGGAGTCAGCAGGGCCAGGTTAGGTGGGAGTCAGCGGGGCCAGGTTAGGTGAGAGTCAGCGGGGCCAGGTTAGGTGGGAGTCAGCGGGGCCAGGTTAGGTGGGAGTCAGCGGGGCCAGGTTAGGTGGGAGTCAGCGGGGCCAGGCTAGGTGGGAGTCAGCGGGGCCAGGTTAGGTGGGAGTCAGCGGGGCCAGGTTAGGTGGGAGTCAGCGGGGCCAGGTTAGGTGGGAGTCAGCGGGGCCAGGTTAGGTGGGAGTCAGCGGGGCCAGGTTAGGTGGGAGTCAGCGGGGCCAGGTTAGGTGGGAGTCAGCAGGGCCAGGTTAGGTGGGAGTCAGCGGGGCCAGGTTAGGTGGGAGTCAGCGGGGCCAGGTTAGGTGGGAGTCAGCGGGGCCAGGTTATGTGGGAGTCAGCGGGGCCAGGTTAGGTGGGAGTCAGCGGGGCCAGGTTAGGTGGGAGTCAGCGGGGCCAGGTTAGGTGGGAGTCAGCGGGGCCAGGTTAGGTGGGAGTCAGCGGGGCCAGGTTAGGTGGGAGTCAGCGGGGCCAGGTTAGGTGGGAGTCAGCGGGGCCAGGTTAGGTGGAGTGAGTGGGGCCAGGCTAGGTCGGAGTCAGCGGGGCCAGGTTAGGTGGGAGTCAGCAGGGCCAGGTTAGGTGGGAGTCAGCGGGCCAGGTTAGGTGGAGTGAGTCGTCAGGTCGGAGTCAGGCTAGGTCGGAGTCAGCGGGGCCAGGTTAGGTGGGAGTGGTGGAAACCGTGACGTCATTGGACAGGGTGGACACGTTACGGAGATAGACATGACACCCCCCCCCCCCGAGTGCCAGGAACTGGGATGGTTTCGTCATGCAGAATTGGTTGGTAATTTGGATTCTGGAAACTGGGTTAGACACGGCAAGACATCGGTTAAAACAGTTGCAAAAAGAAGGAGAATCAAAAGGGTCGCTTGGTCGGACGATACTTAGCCTTCGAAACACTTAGATTACACCTTGGCTTTATTCACAGCCTAAAACAACGTACCCAGACGGGGTAGCCGGAATGAGAAGTGGGCGGAAGCAACAATGCCAGATATGCAAACAGAAAAAACAACATTTTAAGATAAGACACATTAAATGGTACAAAAGTGAACAACGAACGACGAACTAAAAATGTAAAATGCGCGACAATAAAATAACGATACAAAAGGAAGCAGGTTCATTTACGTCCATTACCGAAATACCGTATTTACGTTCATTACCGAAAGGCGTACAAAAACAAAACAAAAAACAAAAAGACTTGTGATAACGATCAGCGGATTGTCGTGCTCGCACTAAAAGCTCGAGTTTTCGCAGCAGTTGACCGCCAGGGTGTAATCAGGTGTAATGACGTCGCAAGCAAATGGTCAAATAACTGTCAAGGCAAACAAGGGCCTGTTCCAGTGGCGCCTCTAACCAACTCCAAGTTGCTCCAACTTGCAACTGTCTGTGTATAAGGATAGGACAGTTGCAAGTTGGAGGAGGTTAGAGGCAGGGTGATAGAGGACGTTAGAGGCGCCACTGGAACAGGCCCCAAGAGTACCAGTTAGAGCAACACCCCACCAGTAACTGTTGGCAGCACTCGGGCGTTGGGCGTTAAAACCTAACACACCATAGGGTTCCCATGTTAAATCGATGATTTCCAGACAAGGCTGCAGCTTGTAACCTATGGTACATATTTTAAATCCAACTTCTGGACCAGAGAGCTACAAGCCTTCATTGGTGGATCCAGAATGGGTGGTTTGGGGGGGTGAATTCCAGTCTCACACAATTCTGAAAACTCATCGGATTTTGCATGCTTATGCATTGATAGCTGATTTAAAGCTAGCTTTCCTTAGTAAAAGTGGCTTAGATTGTCTTCAATATCAGGAAATGTGTCAATTTTGCGCCGATTTCAGGCGGTTGGGGTAATTGCTAATTTTACCCAACCGTCGATCCCCTGCAAGCCTTGGCTACAAAGTTTCTATTTACTATTTTTCAATATTCAGGACGCAAAGGGGTTAAATGGGCTTGGGCGTTAACCAATGCCAGAACGACCGCTGACCGCTTCCAAATGCTACTACAGGTGCTGAAATATACACTGCTTTGACTACTACTTTGTATATTTGCTGGAATTGAATTAAATAAATAAAGATATAATATATGGAAATACAAGTATTGATAGCAAACAATACCTTTACCCTCCTACTTTAGACACAAGACAATTAGACCCTTAGTCCCAAGAGGATATGGTTATTGAATATTGACCCATAAACAAACAAACATAGCCATAACATGAAGTCGGGCATTATGATGTGTTCGGCATTATAGTTAATAGCTGACTGACAAGTTTGATATTTTGACAATCGGTAATCTTTGACTGATTTAATCAAAAGATTTAACGATTCTTATTGATTCAAGTACACTGGCAAATTGTGCAAATACATGCAGTTCCGGTGGCTACATTCATTTATACTGAAATACTATTGCTGTAATAATGCTTTAATGATCATACTCGTAATATGTAGGTTTCCATTTATTGACTTCACATAAATTCACCACATATATTTAAATGCTTAATCAAACGTGAATCAATTACAATATTTGTTTTTATTCTTTGAATCTAAAAGAATAAATTCACAAAATTGTATCTGTGAATCAAACAGTGATTGAATCATTCAGATTCCAAAATGAATCATGATTGAATCATTCCAAAAAAGTTAAATCAATAACCAGTCTGGGTCTGTAAAGGTTTGGTCATATGTTCCCATTTTTAGCAGGCTCCTGCTAAAAATGGGAACGCAACTTGCTATTTTTGGGAACGCTAAATCATGTATATAACTGCCTTTTCTGCTTTTAGGAAACATGTAGATGAAATAATATCACCAAAGATGACAATTTCGGTGACCTAAGAGGTCATTAACTGGCCCAGACCAAATATCGGTATATTGCCAGATAGCTAATACATATTGCACATACAGGTATCGCGGTGGCCGGAGGCTTGATCTCTAAAATGAACAGTTATAAAATAAACGAAAACGAATGAAAAGGTGCCCGAACAATATACCCACATTTATCTTCAAGCAGACACAATTCACAACGCGATGCAGCGATAACAATAACAGCAAACCATATTTTATCTACCGTGCAGCAAACCCCATGCGGTAGATACAATACCCACCCCAGCAACGCCTCACACCGACAGCAATATGGCGGCCGCCAAAGGTGTGTTTTGCTGGGGTGGTAGGAGGGTCGCCTGGGCGTATACCCCCGGACGACCACCCCCCCCCCCCCCCGGTTTGGCTACCCTCAGCCGACCCACCTACCACCCATGGCCTTACCACGTCCTTACGACCCCGTCAATATATAAGGACCTTTGAATCTTTCACGGACTTTCCAGCCAAACTTCAAAATTATAATTTAAGACAACTGTTTTTAATCGTCAATTAGAGGCCCACCCCGAATCCTCGTAATACAAATATTGTTTGTTTGATTTCGATGTCCGCGGAGGACCGCGCGCGCGCGCATTTTGAACCCAACGATATTTTGGCTACCCCCAGACGACCCACCTACCACCCCGCTGCTATGGCCTAACGACCCCGACCACCCACTGTAGTCGAAGGGTAGTAATCTCTACCACATCTGTACTACTCCAGTCAACCATCAATGCGGTGGTAGTGGGGTGGTAGAAGTGTCGTTGCGGTGGTACAGGTGTGGTAATAAGGCTATAGGTGGCAACGGTGTAGTAAAATATTTTTTCAGTGTAGACTTGGCAAAGAACTGCATTGCCGACAGCAAGATATTTTTTAGTTTTTACAAAATGAATAACGTTCCAAAAAGTATTGGTCCACTTAAAGTAAATGATATGTTGGTAAGTAAAGATAACGAAATGGTGGAATTGTTGAGTAATCAGTTCAGTTCCGTTTTTACAATCGCAGACCAAAGTGGTATCACATTACTTCATCCTCCGCCAGTAACGGAGGATACTTTGGGAGAGCTGGGCAATATAAGTAGTGATTTAGTTAGTGCATATTTAAAAAAGATAAAACCAAATAAGGCGGAGGGACCAGATACTATATATGCAAGGGTTTTAAAAGAATGTGGAAGAGAGATATCTGTTCCATTGGCTATAATATTTTCCAGATCACTAAAAGAAACAAATATTCCACTTGACTGGAAGAGTGCAAACGTAGTTCCTATATTTAAAAAGGGGGATAAAAGTAAGGTAGAAAATTATAGACCTGTCAGTCTTACCTCCTTAGTTTTCAAAGTACTGTAATCAATCATTGAAGATAAAATAGTAGAATATTTGGATGAATATAAAATCATTAGGGAAAATCAGCATGGCTTCAGGAAGGGTTATTCGTGCTTGAACAAACTTCTGCAGTTTTTGGATGTGGCAACCGATAGTTTTGATAGGGGTGAACATCTTGATGTAGCGTATCTTGATTTTAGTAAAGCTTTGGATAAGGTTCCCCATAAAAGATTAGGACTACAACTGAAAAGCCACGGAATAAGCGGCAAGGCGCTTGATTGGATCGAGTTTTGGCTCTCAGGACGGCGGCAAAGAGTTTTACTAAATGGGGTCAAATCTGAATGGAGAGATGTGCGTAGTGGGGTGCCTCAAGGCTCAGTTTTAGGCCCATTGTTATTTTTAATATTCATTAATACAATCGAGAATGGTGTAGACAGTAAAGTGTTAAAATTTGCTGACGATCTTAAAGTTTTCAGGGTTATTAGGAGAGATAACGACCAGGATCTTTTCCAGTCGGATCTGGATAGGTTGGTTGAATGGTCAGAAACATGGCAAATGGAATTTAATATTAACAAATGTAAAGTTATGCATGTAGGCCGAGTAAAAAGAACTTCATACAAAATGGGGGGACAGGAGATGTCACAGACGGTAATGGAAAGGGACCTAGGGGTAATAGTTAACAGTAAGCTGTCTGCATCTGACCAGGTAACCAAAGCTAGAAAACAGGCGCTAAGGATGCTTGGTGCCATTTACAGGAATGTTTCTTATAAAAATGCTGAGGTGATAACTAAACTGTATTGTGCATTTGTTAGACCACATTTAGAGTACTGTGTTCAAGCTTGGTCTCCAACGTATGAGAAAGATTGTTGGTTACTAGAAAGGGTACAAAAACAGGCAACGAAAATGGTTAACGGTATTAGTAATTTAGAATATGAGGATAGGCTTAAAACATTGGATATGTTCTCACTTAAATACAGAAGATTGAGGGGGGATCTCATTGAAGTTTTTAAGTTTGTAAATGGTCAACAGATTGGGTATTTAAAGAACTTGTTTGATTTTGATAGAGAGAAAAGAGGGCGATGCCATCAGTATAAACTTATTGTTAAACAAAGCAGGACTAGATTAAGACAGTCGTTTTTCAGTAGAAGGGCTGTGAGCCATTGGAACAATTCACCAGGTGATGTAATCAGTGCAGCCACATTAGTTTCTTTCAAAGCTGGGCTCGACAAATATTTTGCGGGAAAGGGTTTTGTTTATAAATATTCCTGGGATTAGTCTTAGTTATAGTGATACACATATGTGAATATACATAAGAACATAACAAATTGAAATAGGTTGCTTACAAGAAAGGGATTATTTTGAGAAGGAAGATTGTGTATGTGTGGGACTAGTGTAATTACAACGTTTGTATGGATTGAATGTCTTGTGAATGTAGATTGCTAAATTCTGAAGTTCGTGTGTGCAGGACGATGTATATGTTAACGATGTATATGTACTGGATGTTAAATTCTGAAAATGGTTAGTGTGTATTACATGATATGGTGCCCTGCGAGGCAATGTATGTGGCCGTTCATGTCCGTTGTCACATGTGTGCCGTTCACGTCCATGTGTGCTGTACAACCCAGGACGGGCCCATGAGGCTCTTTGTTGTACTGCAAATTTATGTCTTATGTCTTTATGTCTTTATGGCTCCAGACACTATCAAATTTTCAGCTTTGATCTTCATAACATGGTGCATGCTGCACCCACATCTCTCATGAACAGGTACCTTTGTGGAAGATAACTTATTTTTGTATCTAGAAACAAAAACATTTGAGAGAAAAAATAAAAGTGGTGGAGCCATGGCCACACTGGTTCCTACTCCTATTTAGATGGTTATGGTGGTTCATGTTATAAAAGGGGGCATGTTGTGACACTGTGTGCTTTATGAGAAATTGTCTATGGCTCGGATGTAATGCTGCCCACTGTATGACCTACCACCCACCAGCTGACCCCTGCCCACTGTATGACCTACCCCCACCAGCTGACCCCTGCCCAGTGTCTGACCTACCACCCACCAGCTGACCCCTGTCCAGTGTCTGACCTACCACCCACCAGCTGACCCCTGTCCAGTGTCTGACCTACCACCCACCAGCTGACCCCTGTCCAGTGTCTGACCTACCACCCACCAGCTGACCCCTGTCCAGTGTCTGACCTACCACCCACCAGCTGACCCCTGTCCAGTGTCTGACCTTCCACCCACCAGCCGACCCCTGTCCAGTGTCTGACCTACCACCCACCAGCTGACCCCTGTCCAGTGTCTGACCTACCACCCACCAGCTGACCCCTGTCCAGTGTCTGACCTTCCACTCACCAGCTGACCCCTGTCCAGTGTCTGACCTACCACCCACCAGCTGACCCCTGTCCAGTGTCTGACCTTCCACCCACCAGCTGACCCCTGTCCAGTGTCTGACCTACCACCCACCAGCTGACCCCTGTCCAGTGTCTGACCTACCACCCACCAGCTGACCCCTGCCCAGTGTCTGACCTACCACCCACCAGCTGACCCCTGCCCAGTGTCTGACCTATCACCCACCAGCTGACCCCTGTCCAGTGTGCACCAGCTGACCTACCACCCACCAGCCGACCCCTGTCCAGTGTCTGACCTTCCACCCACCAGCTGACCCCTGTCCAGTGTCTGACCTACCACCCACCAGCTGACCCCTGTCCAGCGTGTCTGACATACCACCCACCAGCTGACCCCTGTCCAGTGTGCACCAGCTGACCTACCACCCACCAGCTGACCCCTGTCCAGTGTCTGACCTACCACCCACCAGCTGAGCCCTGTCCAGTGTGCACCAGCTGACCTACCACCCACCAGCTGACCCCTGTCCAGTGTCTGACCTACCACCCACCAGCTGACCCCTGTCCAGTGTCTGACCTACCACCCACCAGCTGAACCCTGTCCAACGTGTCTGACCTACCACCCACCAGCCCCTCTGACATGGCCCCTTTGACATGCACAGGGCTCTTTTGAACGTCTAAGGGGCCCTCTGAGCTTTCAGAGAGGGTCCTGGTGGCCCTAAAGGGCCTCTGAAGTGCTCTAAACTCTCTAAAGACCACGCTTCGCGTGGTAAAGAGCACATGATACCGCGTTTCGCGCGGTCTCGTCGGCCCTTTTCGGCGCGCAGCGCGCGCCAAAAAGGGCCCTCCGCCGCCAAAAAGGGCCCTCCTGGCGAGATAGAAAATATGAAAGTCACTTTCATTTTTTCCCGTTTTCTTTTATAGCATGTCATAAGTATTAGTATTATATAGCTTTGCCTTTATAGCAGTATCGTATACCTTTCTTTTCCTTCCTTTTCCTTTTCCATTTTGTCCTATGAGATATAATGGAAAACTTTGGTAGCAGTACATTTGGTAGCAGTTGTCTGCTTGGCGCGTCGTCGTTAAAATAACGCACTGACGGCGATAAGCATCTGCTGCATTTTGTGTATAAGTTTATCCCACGTCAACGTTACGGATGTGGTCAAACTGGCGTGCGGCCCTCTGCTGTCCACTCTGTCTGCCGACGGGGCGGCAATTGCAAGCAAGAGTTATCGTAAATGTCATAGGTTACCGTGATGCGGTGATGAAGCGCCACACTCGCGGGCTTCTTCAAGAAAAACAAACGTCAGGCGTCAGGTACGAGTATTTTATCAGACGACAGGCGGGTTTACAAAGGCATACGGTTCATAGTAGTAAACGGGGGTGGGGGAGGGGGGGGGGGGGGTGGCATGACCCCACTTTTACATAATTCTTGCTTTCTATGGTAACCCGCGCCGTGTTGGGGGTGGGGCGTTTAGACTAAGGTTTTAAAAGGTTTTTCGAGGATAGCGAAAAAACGGCGGCGCGCGGTTTTTGCCGTTTCAAAAACGGCGTACGGCGCACAGCGCCTCCGTTTCAGCCACCTTTTTTGCCGCACCTGCTCGGGCATCATTTACCCACATTGTGTGCAATTCTTGACCACAGGTCATCTCAGGTCAGGTGGTACGACCGCAAACTTATTTGGAGGTGTGGTCGCGTCACAGCCACAGTTTTTGGCCGATCGGTTTAAAACTTACAGGATTTCATCAGGTCATACATAGATACCTACAATTGGAATATCTAAGATGGCATATATCGGTGACCTAAGGTCGCCGGTCGGGTTAATTTCGTGACCTCCCATTATAAGTAAATGGTAAATATTAAAATGTTTCGTTTTCCGAGGATACACAAGATTCCTTCTGGATCAGTCCAATTCCTTCTGGATCATGTTATCATAGGCTATTATTGATGATCCAGGTTAAATTTGTGTTCAGTGACCCCTACAGGATCAGCCGAGGTCAGCAGAGGTCACCAACACTTTTTGTGTCAATAACTCTCGATATAATGAATATAAAGAAGTGAAATCGGATTAAATGTGTTTGCCTCGTCGAGACACGTCTCCCAATATGCAATATGACCTGCTTGGGCCGCCACTTGACCTTGATCTGAGGTCAAATTTATATATTGACTTAAACTGGTCCAAATTAAAATGATTCGAAGCGCGTTGACGAGACAAACATGATGGCGTCAAAATTATTGTCGTATCTTTATTAGGTAAAAAGTTATTTTCGAACATTTTGCCAAAAAATAGCCCTTTTGACATTTGATGACCTCTGGAGCCTAAACTATTAACTCGAGATAACATTAAAGGACACAATATGATTTAATATTTCAAGAGCTTTCGATTGCTTCTTTCTGTTTGTTCCTAGCTATTCCCGAGTTCCCGAGATATTTGGGGGTTTCTGGAGAAAAGTCCTAAAACTGGAAAATCTGACCTTTGGTGACCTCTGGTGAGCTCAATATTGACCAAAACATGTTAAAATAGTTTCAAAGTGTTTTTTGATAAGCTTTCGAACCATGTCGGTTTTCCAATGAGGACAATTTGAGAACGAAAAGGTGCACCAATATGAGAAGTGAGAAGATTGCGCAAAAAAAAAATGTTTCGCCCCCCAACTTTAAAATCGTTCCCGGGCCCATGGGTGGCAGTCTGCGCTCAATAGTACATATGATAATAATAACTGTAGTCTGTATACATACCTATGTACCGAACTGTAACAAACAACTGGTAACGGTGCAAATGGTTTCAAAGTAGCAAGAGGCAGACCGACATTTCCGCGCATAAATGGTCCCTGTGGATCTGGAGGAGCCTGGGGGAGATGGCTTGGGGAGATAGTCCTGGCCTGGTCCCCACTATTAGCTCTTCGGGCCAACAAGTTGGGCACCGCTGGAACAGCTTCCGGTTGCCGAAATCCGCGTCTTTGCGTTCGCGTCGCCTTTTTCGGAACTCGGCAGACAAGCTAAACATGTAGCCCGCTTTAAAGATAATATTTTATGAAGAGAGTTGGCCCTGGGGCCAGCAATTACCGCCAAGGAGAGCCTCTGCAAGACACTTAATGGAATTAATTTCCCAAATTTGTATATGCAATTGCGAAACTTGTGTCATGCCGCGAAGCGGCGCGAAATTTTTCAGTTTTTGACTGAGGCTAGCTTGATTTTGACTGCTGCAATTTTGGGATGCCCAGTACCGTTCTAAAAACGCAAATATAGCATACATTAAATTTCACGTCTGGGGGGGGGGGGGGGGGGGCAAAACATAGTTTGGCCCCCCCTTAAACAGGCTTGGGGGGGGGGGGAGGGGGCATGGCCCCGTTCGCCCCCCCTCCCCCTGGATCCGCCCTTGGTCGTGGGTCTAGTTATTCCTTCGTCGACGACGAAATCATTATTTATGAACGTGTTCATTTTTTTTTTTTAAATTTCACAGAACACGGAATTTTATTGTTTTTTATATGCGTTGAGGCTCATATTACAGTTATTTATATATATTTTTTTATTTTGTTTTTGGGGGGGCCAAAAGACATGTTGGCCCCCCCTTCCAGGCTTTTGGGGGGGGGGGGCATGGCCGGATTGGCCCCCTGGATCCGCCAGTGTCCAACACACGGCAAGTTTTACATTGTGTGGAGACTCAGTGGGAAGACTCAAGAGCGCCGGTATATGTAAACAAGGGTTCAATAGGCAGATGAACATTCAACTGAGCGTCGCTTCACTTACAGAAACATTATCGCAAGCTTCACTCGAGAAGACTGAAAAGTATGTCCGATACAAAATGCGTGAAAATGTATCTTTGTAGAAAATAAATATGGTCCTTGGCAAAAAAGGATAACACAATTCAAACTGCTACATAATGTGTGTGACCAAATGAGCATGTTAAATTACAAGTAAGAAAACAATAACAACCAAATATAATACAAATAATTTTGTTCCAATGTACAGTTGCTTAGAGCCTAAGACTGTATCTAAGACACAAATATCCATAAAACAGAAACTTAACAGTTTCGCAAAACGAGATCTCAATCGACATCGAGTAACTGTAAACCGCCATCTTATGAAAATGTCGCAAAACATTCGCAAGCATAAACACCCAATTCAGATTGAAATACAACACATTTCAGCTTATTTTGAGGCAATATGGAAGACAGAGTACGCACTTACAGCCATAGCCTACCCAAAAACCCAACCCACTACACTACCCATTGTGTTGGACGGTGATGTGCAGAAAGCTCTGCCCATCCTATGACGGACAACCAGGAGACGTCAAAGCGCCACCCAGCGACGAGTAGCGAACCACACCCAGACAGGTTCTATCACAGCCCAGCTTGGCGGCTCTCCTCACAGCTCGTCGTTGCTGTGGCTGTGCTGCCCACACAGACTGGTCTCGTGGTAGCAGAACTGGTGGCTGGCGTTCTCGCGCTCATTCGAGAGGAACGCCATCAGCTCATCCTCCTGTTCCTCCACGATCGTCTGACAATAATCTTTAATGCCTCTATTCAGGTTAGCATCCTGAAGCAGTTCGAATTCGGACATCCTGGGGTTCATCGCTCCGTCAACAATAATCGGCATCAGATCCTTGACCCCGGTGTCCTTCCAGTGGCCCTGGGCGTAGTCGTCCATCTTCTCACAGACGCTGTCCAGAAGTTCGCCCAGGTGAAGCTCCGACCTCCTATACTGCTTCTTGTTAACCTTTCTTGATCCATCAGCTTCAAGTCTGCCACCAAGGTCAATTACTTTCTTGGGATCCACAGCAGCAATTCCATTTTCAAGCTCATTTACCACAACTCCACAAACCAGGCAGTTCAGAACATTATCATAGGCAGCATATCCCTGCTGTATGACAATGGTGAGTAGACAAATTGGAAGAAGTGAAATCGTTAGCATTATTGTTAACAGAAATAGCACTGGGATATCAATATACTTAAAGCAGTCAATCTAGCTTTAATGGCAAATGTATGTGACTATCTTAAGAAGCATGTATTGCTGTTCCCTTTCTTGACTTTTTTACAACACCCTTCACAAGGTAATAATGTTGAATATCCAATTATTTAAAGTTGCTTTCAACCAGCCAGGTGAGTTCAACAAGTGAGCCCCAGGCAAACCCACGGTAGTGTATAGTGACCTGACCCACAGTAGATAAAATACCTAGTCTTAAAATATTTAAAATATTTAGTCAACATTTAATTCAGAACCAATATCATAATTCATAATTTGGGAGTGGAAAATTCACCCCTAAAATGGGGAGTGAGAGTGGAAAATTATTCACATTTGGGTGTCATTTCCTACCCAAAACGCCAAATTTTGGGACACTGAGCGATGGCATGTCCTTTCGCTCAATCACAGTGATCACGGTACAAAGATACCGAATGGTATTTCAATAGCAGTCGAATCATCGTTGTTATTCCATCCATTCCAACCATATTTGTCATGAATCACTCACCTCACAGCGACAGACTTTGCTGGTGCTTAGGATTGTTTAACTAGATCTGTTTTCAATCTGCTTACAGGAGATGTCTTGAATCTTGTTCGACTACACACTTGAATGTCTGTGGAGCCCTTATTGTTCCTTACATGTTGATGTTACTGCGCAGTATCGTTTTGCAGTGGTCTAGCGTGTGTTCTGAACTCTACGCCGACTGTTGGGCGACAGCTACATGTTTCATTCTTGTTTGAATGTGCAGAATACCAATAGAGGCCATCTCTGACGCACATTTTTTTTTGTCCGACGGACGTTCCGAAAAGTGTTCGTTTCGGGCGATAGTCACGCAGGTACTGTCGGAAAACTGCCACACCAGGATATATTCAGCATTCAAACGAAATGGATCTTTTTAGTCATGTATTGCTGACAAACATCACGGCACTCGCCACGAAGTTGAAACATTAACTAACAACTTCGACGCCCCCTCTAACTCGGATTCTATGGGACGTAGACAAAAACCAAAGACACTGTTCGAAAGCCCGTCAGAATGCATTTTGAAACTATTTCAGGCAATTTTTTTCTCAGGTCAATATTGAGGTCACCAGAGGTCATCAAGGGTCAGATTTGAAAGTTTTAGGACTTCGCTCCAGACATTCCCAGATAGCACAGGAATTGTGATAGCTAGGAACAAACTGAAAAAAGCAATGGAAAGCTATTTAAAAATGCAATTTGCAAAGTGTCATCAGATTTGAGCTCGGGTGAATATTTTTATTTCCAGACTTTAGGCTCCAGAGCTCATCAAATGTCAATCAGGCTATTTTTTAGCAAAACAGTTTTCACAAATATCTTTTTACCTAACAAAGATAGGGAAATAATTTTGAAGCCATCGTGTTTGTCTTGTCAAGGCGCTTCGTAGCATATGCATGATGACCAGGTTAGGTCAACCTAAAAAATTGACCTCAGGTCAAGGTCAAGTGGTAACCCAATTAGGTCATGTTTAACATTGGGAGATGTGCTTCGACGAGACAAACACATTGGTGCCAGCTTCACTTCTCTATCTTGATTTTGTCTAGAGTTATTGGCAAAAAAGTGTTGGTGACCTCGGGTGACCTCATCCACAAACCAGGCAGAGATGTTCAATGACCCTCTAGGGGTCATTGAACAAAAATTGAACCTGGAACTTCAAGAATTGCTTATGATGACATGATCTAGAAGGAATTGGGCTGATATAATTCGTATCCTCAGAAAAGGAAGCATTTGATTATTTCCCCATTGACTTATCCCACGTGAGGGAGGTCACGAAATTGACCCGACCTTAGATCACCGATATTACAAATCCGAGATAAACGTATTGTAGGTACTATTGCTCTTATGAAATCCTCTAAGTACGAAATCGAGCGGCCAAAAACTGTGGCTGTGGTGCGACCGGAAACATTTTTGGAGGTGGGGTCACGTGACCTGGTCTGGTGACCTGACCTGAGATGACCCGAGGTATTTTTTTACCATAATGTGCGCAATTGATGCCGGAACAGCTGTGCCAAAAACGGCGGCGCTGCGCGCCGCCGTTCTTTCGCTATCCTCGAAAAACCAAAAAATCAAAGCATCAACGGAACACGGCAACACCTATCAAGATCGAGGACAGAATTGTTAAAAAAAATTGAACATCTCGGCAACCAGTTGCCGACTCTCGTCAACCTCTCCCTCATTGGTCGAATCCATCGTGACATCACGCCCCGCGGTTGCCAAGTGCTGCCAACGATCGCCGATATCTGGGCCTGTTGCCGGGTGCTGCCGGGCAACAGAACCTGTTGCCGAAGCCTGCTGCCGAGCAACCGGTTGCCGAGAGTTGCCGACAAAAATTGCTCGTCTAAACTGGGCTTAACCCGGCAGTCACTGGGGTATATTCTGTAACACGACTCACTGTGGGGGGGGGGGGGCTTTTGCTAGCCCCCCCCTGGTATCTTCAGAACCAATGATCGCAGCGGGACGCACAAGGCGGCATTCGAAAGCGCTCAATGAGATAAGCCTAACGCAAACTTAAAAATGTCAAATTAAGGTCACATGTCAGGTCACGGTCAAGTCAAACGTCAAAATCGAGGTATTTGAGTTTATGGACAATACTTGCCATCCATGGCCTTCGATTGCGCCTATAATCACCCAAAGTGCTGTCAAAAGTATGATACATATCCCACATGAGCTAAAGTGAGATTGTTGGAAAAGATCAAGGTCAAGGTCAGGTCACAAAAGGTCACTACACACAAAATATCTACGAAAGTCATTCAGCACATGTTTTATGGATGCTTTTACGCGTAGAATTCGATAGTGGTAGTCATTTTACCACCTGACTTCATTTACGTGAAGATAGTGTCAAGGTCAGGTCAAGTGTCAAGGTCAGGTCACTGAAGGTCAAAATTTGAAATTGATAAATCGAAATTGATAAATCGAAAAGCATGTTTCTATATCAGTTTTATCTAAAACAAACAGTGCTGGCATTTATTTGTCGGTATCCGGTCAATAAAAGCCAAAAAACGCAATTTCAAAATATGACGTCATGATTTACCCATACTTTATATGACATGACAGTAAAAAAAGATGATATAATTTTGCAATTTTGTATGGTAGTTGCCCATATGTTGTTATCTGACATATATTCCGGTTTTTCAATATCTTTGAAAAATTTGATTTTGTGAGCACTTTTTCAAAAAAAAGTTTTTTTGTGAAATTTTTGGGGCCAAAAAACAAAATTTGTGAAATTTCGAGATAACTAGTTTGTAGCCCTTGCAATTTTCTACCTTTTAGGGTTTTTGGATTGCATTTTGCTTCAAATGCAGCATTTGTACGGCTTGGCAAAGATTAGCCGATTTTGGTGTCAAAATCGTGTTTAGTGACGTCACTAAATTCACTATATCTCGAAAAATTTCTGACGATTTTTTCTCATTTTTTCTCTTAAAAGGTGTACAAATGATAGCCGGAAAGGTACTGAAATTTTGCCGTCGATATCTGCATTAGTTATTGAGATATTCCTGATATTCCTAAGGGGGGGGCTAAAAAAGCCCCCCCCCAGGTGACTCGCGGGTTAACCCGCAGAACCTGGCTACCGCTCCCCCAGCCATACCCTCCTGTTAGCTAGGCTAAAGCTAGGCTACACTATGCGTGATTTCCTGAAAATCACGCGCGTGTTATCCGTGTTGTCGGGATTTGCGTGACAGAGCAAGTTCAGCTGATAGCAAATGCATTGGGTGAGCTGCACTGGCACAGCACGCAGATCCCGGATGAAACGTCAAGGAAATTCCGCAGACACGTCACGGACGGAACGACGAAAGTTCAAAATTCTGAACTTGTCGTGTTTTCTGAGATTGCGTATTACAGGGTTTTATCATTTTGCTTGATTTCGCGTATTGTAGTCTATACTAGATCTAAACTTGAGTAATTTGTGCTGAGTATCGTGGCGGAAGATGAATGAAGAAGCGCTTGAGTAAATTGTGAGTGTTGAAACTTGTTTGAAGCTGGTAGATATTTATGCAGTGGTTTATCCATAAAAAAACAGCGATTTATCCATTTTCCTTGCGTGATTTCCGTGATCGACCAGATCCCGGACGTCAGAAAGTTCTGCAAACACGCAGAACACGCGCGTGATTTCCTGGACAATCACGCATAGTGTAGCCTGGGCTTAACCCGCCGAACAGGAGAGCCATCCGGCACAGCATATCCTCCTGATTCCTGAATGTAGGCAAACCCGCAGAACAGGAGAGCATGTATCCCTGAATGTAGGATAACCCGCAGAACAGGAGAGCATGTATCCCTGAATGTAGGATAACCCGCAGAACAGGAGAGCATGTATCCCTGAATGTAGGATAATCCGTAGAACAGGAGAGCATGTATCCCTGAATGTAGACTAACCCGCAGAACAGGAGAGCATGTACCCCTGAATGTAGACTAACCCGCAGAACAGGAGAGCACGTATCCCTGAATGTAGACTAACCCGCAGAACAGGAGAGCATGTATCCCTGAATGTAGGCAAACTTGCAGAACAGGAGAGCATGTATCCCTGAATGTAGACTAACCCGCAGAACAGGAGAGCATGTATCCCTGAATGTAGACAAACCCGCAGAACAGGAGAGCATGTATCCCTGAATGTTAACTAACCCGAAGAACAGGAGAGCATGTATCCCTGAATGTAGGCTAGCCCGCAGAACAGGAGAGCCATCCGGCACAGCAAACAAACCAAAACATTCTGTTTCGCATCCCAACAACACTAAAAATATTATATAACGAGAAACCGTTGACATTCCTTCGATATGGATTAGATCGTAACATCCTGTGAAATGAAAACGTATCAACAAAAATTAACTATGCCTATCTATACGATCGTGACACGTTAACGACCATGGAATAATGTCTGGTGATAGCATAGATGTTATACTATTTTAGTTGTGTATAATTACGTTGCTGAAAAGTTTGTGCCTGCCGGTCTGATTGCGCCAAAATATAGTCATCTAGTAATTCAGTCCTCGCAGGTACCTATACACATAAGCGTAGGAACAGGGGAGCGTGGCCCTCTCACTTTTCAGAAATTTGATTTGCTAAAATCTATTCTTTTCTTGGTGGGATAAGTTTCTGATGGCAAAAGACTCGCCAAGACGTGAAAGACCCAAATCTGCATGGAAATCTTACATAGGGGGTTTGGGTTTCTCTCAAGACGAGATCAAAGTTTCACTGGCAGTGGCGGTGTACTTTTCGCGACGACGTTCCTACGTCCCTGTCTAGTGCCTATACATATTCGTAATGCAGAATCATTAAATTAAATAACTCCTGCTTTTGGTTCCGTGACGAGAGTAACTGATTGCCGTGACATTGCCATATTGCTGGAAATATGACGAGGATGATTGGTGAAGGGTGCTCCGACACTTGAAATAGGATTGTGAAGATCATAGTATGCAGATTAACCTGTTCACTATAGATATGACTATATTATCGCAAAGCCAGCGGACAGAATTCCGGCCCGGCGGGCCTGGTGCTGAATGCTGATTCGGAGTTCTGGTTGACTCGCTATCTTGCCGAATCCGCCCCAGTTCTTGTCAAGCTGTTGATTCAGCATGCGCAGTGCGGTGCATGTGATGTGGTTAACCTTAACCACGTCCAACTCAAGATTTGCCAAGATGAATATTACATCATGCAACTATTTAGGTGGCGGTGCAGTGTTTGTGGTAGTGTTTTCAATCTTACCAATAATTTTGCATCTCTATTTTCGGCATCGGCGATTCAATTCAGCGCTAAGCCGGCAGTGATGTAGCTTCGATGTGATGAGCTATTTTCGATAATGATACTGTGCAAAATATGAAAGTATTTATAGTATAATAGCCTGGATATAATACCATAGCATGGATACTTGCAACAAACACGCAATGCAATGAAAACTACTCAAACAGTCCAGTTATTTATTTTATTGTATTCTCCTTCACCCCCAACGGGTCATTGGCGCCCAATTTCAAGTGGCTCCTGCTCCTTCCTAGGCTGCGGCAATTGTGTGAGAACCCACCCCACAATTGTGTGAGAATCCACCCCACAATTGTATGAGAACCCACCCCACAATTGTATGAGAACCCACCCCACAATTGTATGAGAACCCACCCCACAATTGTATGAGAACCCACCCCACAATTGTATGAGAACCCACCCCACAGTTGTGTGAGAACCCACCCCACAATTGTATGAGAACCCACCCCACAGTTGTGTGAGAACCCACCCCACAATTGTGTGAGAATCCACCCCACAATTGTATGAGAACCCACCCCACAATTGTTTGAGAATCCACCCCACAATTGTGTGAGAACCCACACCACAATTGTGTGAGAACCCACCCCACAATTGTTTGAGAACCCATCCCACAATTGTGTGAGAACCCACACCACAATTGTGTGAGAACCCACCCCACAATTGTTTGAGAATCCACCCCACAATTGTATGAGAACCCACCCCACAATTGTGTGAGAACCCACCCCACAATTGTTTGAGAACCCATCCCACAATTGTGTGAGAACCCACCCCACAATTGTGTGAGAACCCACCCCACAATTGTGTGAGAATCCACCCCACAATTGTATGAGAACCCACCCCACAATTGTTTGAGAATCCACCCCACAATTGTATGAGAACCCACCCCACAATTGTTTGAGAACCCATCCCACAATTGTGTGAGAACCCACCCCACAATTGTGTGAGAACCCACCCCACAGTTGTATGAGAACCCACCCCACAATTGTGTGAGAACCCACCCCACAATTGTATGAGAACCCACCCCACAATTGTATGAGAACCCACCCCACAATTGTTTGAGAACCCATCCCACAATTGTGTGAGAACCCACCCCACAATTGTGTGAGAACCCACCCCAAAATTGTATGAGAACCCACCCCACAATTGTGTGAGAACCCACCCCACAGTTGTATGAGAACCCACCCCACAATTGTTTGAGAACCCACCTCACAATTGTGTGATAACCCACCCCACAGTTGTATGAGAACCCACACCACAATTGTATGGGAACCCACCTCACAATTGTGTGAGAACCCACCCCACAGTTGTATGAGAACCCACCCCACAATTGTGTGAGAACCCACCCCACAATTGTATGAGAACCCACCCCACAATTGTATGAGAACCCACCCACAATTGTGTGAGAACCCATTCAGGTGCACCTGAATTAGTCAACGACAACGTGGAGGAGTGGTCTGAAGAGCGGGCGGCACCGGGATTGAGCCCGGGTCACACCACTCCGCAGACCAATGCCTTACCGATTGAGCTAATCAGGCCGCATACAGACACCGTAATTTTGATGCCGGCTGAGATTTTATATTGAATCAAGCATTGTAGATACCTAGCTGTTATCGTATAGCTTAACCACATGATTTCCTGAAATTATCGAATGGCTTAACCACAAGCTGCAACTGATTGAATTTGCAATACCTTTATTAGCATCAGCCTTTAGGAGCAGCAAATAAAGGATCAAATTTGCAGGAGTCGACCCCATCTGTGTAACAATTGGTCAAATGATTACTTTACGACAATAATCATAACTTAAACATTACAATAGCTTTATTTTATGAGTCATTAATTGATAAATACATCGGATGTTGAGAAGTTCATTGCGGTCACTGTGTGCTGCATGTTTTAATTACATAAACAGTAGCAATTGCACGATTTAAATATCACACCACCAGGGCCAGGGGCCACAAAGTTACACCTCTACCCAATTTCACAATCACGCAGTGGCCTGAAACACGTCAGAGCGGTGGACATTGTCACAATGCCCCACCGGGTGGGGCGGGGAAGAGAGGGGCGGGCGACACGACCTTTGACCGGTCACGCTCCCCTCTCGGACCGGATTAGCCATCAGGCGCACCGAATGTGCTGGGACTCTCAAACTGTCGTGGCTAGTTCGGTGGAGCGCCGCACACCGTGGATATACACTTTCAAGAGAGACTGTAGATGATTTTGGGTATTGATACAAATGGTAGAGTTAGCCCTATTAGTGGCAGGCTCCTGGCTACCCCTATTAGCGGCCAGGGGAGGGGTGGATTCCGCCCCCCCCCCGGAGATCTCGAGATCTACCCGTCTGATTTTCACAAATCAAATGGCATTTGATTCCCCTCAACACGATCTACATTTCTACAAAATCGAAAATCAGAAATTTTGATAGGGGGCCAACAGGGGGGGGGGGGGGGGCAAACAATACAAATATTAGAGGTTATTGTGATCCAACACAGCTGTCAGGCTTATCAACCAATTTTAACGCAAGTAATGGGGATCGATAGAGATTTAATTGGGAATTTTTGGACGTTATGACGGTGACTTTTGGACATTCAAAAGTCATAGGCGTTTTCAGGTCACTAAATTTGGGGGTAAAATAAATGCCTTATAAAACCGTTTTTTCTTTTTTTCGGTAAATGAAATGATGCGCTATTGTGACATCGGACACAACAGTTATAAAACATATTTGCATCCATAGGCGGTACCAGGTTAGCGAAAAAAAGGAGGCAAAAAAAACTTCTTTTTAACCTTCCCTTTTCAAGTCCCTGAGACCGCCTCTGCCGTGCAATATTTATAATAGTTCGCTAAAATCAACTAATTTGCACTTGTTTCAATCACCATAAACCTATGTAACTCCTCTATACTTCAGGCAGTTAGGAAGAAGCCGTGAAGTTCGCATCTCCGTATTATCGCCAAATGGCACCGAAAAAAAGGGCCCTGGAACCGCCTCTGTTAACCCATTTGTAACAGGCTCCTGGCTACCCCTATTTGTAACAGGGGGGGGGGGCGGATTCAGCCCCCCGAGATATCAAGATCTACCCGTCCGATTTTCACAAATGAAATTGCGTTTGGTTCACTTTAACACTATCTACATTTCTAAAAAATAAAAAGAATACAAATGTTGATAGGGGGCAACAGGGGGGCAAAAACTACAAATTTTAGTGGTATATGTGATCCAACACAGCTGTCATGTTTATCAAAAGATTTTAACACAACCAATGGGAATCGATAGAGATTGAATTGGAAATCGATATATGGTGATGACATGGGAAAATTCAAAAATCACAGGCGTGTGCAGGTCACTCAATATGGGGTGAAGTAAATGCGGAATACAACTATTTTTTATGTTGTTTTTTTGATAAATGAAATGGTATGCTATTGTGACATTAGACAAAACAGTTATAAATCATATTGTTTTGCCATAGGCGGTACCAGGTTAGTGAAAAAGGGAGGTAAAATAGGAAAAAATATTAACCGCAGGCAAGTTGCTACCCAGCACTATAAATAAGTTACTGATCGTAGATAGTTCCATTTTGTATATTGCACTTCATCATATGCGCATCCAGGATCCAAACTGGGGAGGCGCAAGACCTTTTGATACGTATATTATCCGCTATTATGATACTAACTAGTCAACAGTGACTATTTCACTTACAACTTCAATTTACATTGCTTACCCCCTGTATACCCTACCTGGACTTGCCTATTATCTCATAATCGTTCGTGGAGTACCCTGTGGTGCGTGTTTCTTCCGAAAACTGCAGTATGTTATGTCATTGTAGGCCCATGCATCTTAGTTTCCTTGCAATAATATGACCCCCTTTCTTCCATTCCTGAGCGCGTCTCTGCAAAAAAAAAATATTCCCTCTCCTGGCCTCATATGTGCATATATCATTATAAGTTAACCGTCTATTGTGCCGTAGTCGCTGGCATATCGTCATCACCATGCCAGTCACCCCCTTTTCATGTGCCTGAACACGTCCCTGCAACTCTATATGTAATACATTATGAAAATAATGGAAGGAAAACTATTTTTTACTTCTTTATAGCTATAAATTCTCCTTACATCGCTCTATTGGCTTCCCGCCAAGCATTGAATACTTCCTGGACCGCCCCCCCCCCCTTTGTCAAGCCCCTGAAACCGCCTCCGCCATGCAAGTTTAATGATATTTCATTAATATCAACCAATTTGCACTTGTTGCAATCACTGTAAACCGATGTAACCCCTTCATACTTGAGGCAGTTAGGAAGAAACCGTGAAGATCGCATTTCCGTATTATCGCCAAATGTCGCCGCCGAACCCTCCCAAAACCGTGACCTGGAACCGTCTCTGTTCAGGGTAAGAACTCAAAATTTTGACTCCCAATGCGGAATTTAATTCTATGAAAAGTCCCAAAATTTCATGGGCCTGCTCACAGCCGTTCTGGAGATATCTGAGAAAAACATGAGGGGCGTTATCCGCCCCCCACCCTGCCACTAATAGGGTTAAAGGGAATAGTTCACCTTTAACACAGGGTCTTGGACTTAAATAGCAGATTTGTAGAGCAGATCTAAAAATGGGTTGTGGTGAAATAATTACCTCCCTACGTTAAGTAATTTCGACACAGGACTAGTGGGCCCGGTTTCATGTCCGCTGTTCCGCGCCACGATCGGGACATGAACGTTCGCCGCCGGAGGCAGGTACACTCTCTGGCACGTAGTCTCTGATCACGACACCTCGTTAATATCCGCTCAGCCGCCCGGGCGGCGTGGCGGCCCCTTGCCAGAGACTGTACTTGGCGCCAGGCGGAGCCAGAACGCTGTCGTACGATTTCTCGTGAAATGCAAAGAGAAACTTACTTCTTTTTCCACATATCCACATATATCCATGAGTGGTCCAAACGAAAGTCATATTCGCAGTTTTGAGCTCAAGATGCACCGTATGGTTGAATTTCAAGACAGCTTTCAAGGTGACCTATTCCCTTTAAGTCGAAGAGAGTTTACACACTTTCCGACAGGAAAATTTGCGATATCAAATGTAAAAAATAGTGCACCAACCAACGTCGAGCCATGCCAAGCGAGAATAAAAAACGGGAGGAGCGTGCGTGTTACGTTACGCGCGTCGTGCAGCGACCGGTCCGCCGGCCGCGTTAAAGGGAATAGTTCACCTTTAACATGGGTTTTTGGACTGAGATAGCATATTTGTAGAGCAGATCTAAAAATGGGTTGTGGTGAAAGAATTACCTCCCTACGTTAAGTAATTTCGACACAGGACTAGTGGGCCTGGTTTCATGTCCGCTGTCCCGGGCCACGATCAAGACATGAACGCTCGCCGCCGGAGGCAGGAACACTATCTGGCACGTAGTCTCTGGTCACGACGCCTCATCAATATCCGCTCAGCCGCCCGGGCGGCGCGGCAGGCCCTTGTCAGAGACTGTACTTGGCGTCAGGCGGAGCCAGCACGTCTGCTGCTGTCGTACGATTTCTCGTGAAATGCAAAGAGAAACTTACTTCTTTCTTCACATATATCCATCAGTTGTCCAAACGAAAGTCATATTCGTAGTTTTGAGCTCAAGATGCACCGTATGGTTAAATTTCAAGACAACTTTCAAGGTGACCTATTCCCTTTAGCTCCGTTTACGTCACGGTGGCATGGGCATTGGATGACGTCAGTTGGTACACTCTCTGACACCGGTCCGCGTTCCTTATTCCTTAGCATCTCACCAATATCCGAATAACCCGTTCAGCCGCCCGCGCGGCGCGGCCGACTATTGTCAGTGACTGTATTTTCTGAGCTTGCCCTAGGAAGCTACCTGAACGGTAGACCGCCTGGGAGCTTAATTTTCTGCGATAGCTTTTAAAGGCACCAACGGCCAGGAGAAAATATCTCGCAATTAGCGTTTCAGACCCTACGCCAATTTGTATTATTAATGTTGGTGAATGCCTCACGAAAATGTAGAGCACTTTCCATTCACTCGTTATGTCAAAGGTAATTCGAGCTCAGACAGGAGCTAACGGCCGGTTGCTCTGTAGTCCCGCCCTTAGCCCCACCCGCCAATCGCAACTGACCGGTCACGGGTCAGACAGCGCCGGTAGGTCAGTCAGGGTGGAGCTAAGCTCTGACGTCAGAGCATACCTCCACCCTTTCACGATAGCCTCTATCCACATATTAAATTCCCTGCGCGAGTTTGAACATTACGAGTGAACGGGAAGTGCCCTAAATTTGTGTTTGACATCAATCAGCCGTAGTAACCAAAAATTCCCCAAGGCCCAAACGTCCATTGCGAGAAGTTCGTTCATGCCAGTAGGTGCCTCCAAAGTTATCGCCAAAAATTAGGGTCCAGCAGGCGGTTTGCCGTTCAAAGAAGTGTGACGTCATTCATGGTATGAAATAATCTGTCAACGCAAGAAACTGCTCATTTTCCACGGATATCCCTCTGTCGTCGAAACCAAAGTGCTAATCGCATTTTCCACCTCAAAATAACCAATAATGCCAAATTTTGTCCAGATGAACATACCTTGATTTTGTATTGGTAAGTCGATATTGCAGACAGGATCAGGATTAATTTGTATGAGTATCCTTTCCGTGCTTGCGTTGCCTGCAGTCTTACCATTAAATGAAAGGGAGTAAGCATGACAAGGCATTGTCTAGACTATATGTATGCTTGCTGATAAGGCCTGAAAGATGAACAAATATTTTTTTCTTCCTGTCTAAAACATCGTTTACACTGCTATGAGCTTGCTTATTACTTATTTGCTTATTGATAATTTTAACCAGCTTTAGTGAAACCAATATATTTCTTAGACGAAGAAACAAGGAATGTGAATACATTTCCAATAGGTAAGTTACAGTTGAGAAATTGACAGAGGAGAATTAACTCAGTCGTTATTTGTGTATTATGTACTGTTTTCCTCAAGTGTTTTACACGAAATCTGTCTCATTTAACAGTACAACCCTGAGAGCCACAACACATCAAAATGTATTCGGGTATACCGTCTGGTTTTTAATCACAGCGCACCTATTTCGAAGTAATATTTATGTGAATGCTCCTACATCAGGGGTGTAGGTTCCTATTAAGTTGGGGGGCTTCAGCCCCCCCCCAACTGGGGCTTCAGCCCTCCCAGCTTTGACGAAGAAGTGGGTCAAATCCGGGGAGAAATCAGCATTTTGTGGATTTTGATGGTACTTTAACACGCGCCCTGGAGGGGGGGCGAAATCCGCCCACCCCTCCGGTTTTTCGAGGATAGCGCAAAAACGACGGCGCGCAGCGCCGCCGTTTTTTGTATACCTGTTTAGAAATGAACTTCCCGTATTATGTATAATTCTTGGCCTCAGGTCATCTCAGGTCAAGTCACCAGACCAGGTCACGTGATGACCTCAACTCCAAAACGTTTGCAGTAGTACCACAGCCACAGTTTTACGCCGATCGGTTTCAATCTTGTAGGACTTCATAAGGTCATAGATACTAACAATTTGCATATCTCGGATTTCTAATATCGGTGACCTAAGGTCAGGTCAATTTTGTGACCGCCAACACAGTTGTATCAATAACTATCGACATAATGAAGATAGAGAAGAGAAAACGGTACCAATATGTTTGTCTCGTCGAGACACGTCTCCCAATATGCAACATGACCAACTTGGGTCACCACTTGACCTTGACCTGAGGTCAAATTTCTCAGTTGACCTAACCCGGTCACCATGAAAATGATTCGAAGCACCTTGACAAGACACACGCGATGGCGTAAACATTATTGCTCTATCTTTATTAGGTAAAAGGTTATTTGGGGAAAACAGTTTTTAAAACAAAATCACCTTTTTGACATTCGATGACCTCTGGAGCCTAAACCATTGACCTGAGCTCAAATCTGAGGACACCTATGTCGATTGCATTTATCAATGACTTTCGATTGCTTTTTTCCGTTTGCTGCTAACTATCATAGTTCCAGAGATATTTGGGAGTGTTCGAATCGAAGTCTTGAAAACTTGAAAATCTGACCCTTGATGACCTCTGGTGACCTCAATATTGACCTGAATAAAAAAATTAACGAAATACTTTCGAAAGAGCTTGTCTCGAGCTATCTAACGTCGTTTCCCGCTTGTCGCTACGTTACGTGGTTTTCGAGATCATAGGGGGGGGGGGCGAAATCCGCCCCCCCTCCAGGGCGTGTAATTATCAGAGGCCCTCCAGGGCGCGTGTTAAGCGATTGTTTTCCAGCTCAGCCCCCCCCCCCACCACCAACTTGTTTGGATAAACTACGCCCCTGTCCTACATACAGACTGGTTATTGATTCGACTGTGATTGAATCGATTGAAATCGTTCAATCAAAATCCCTTGAATCAAAGAAGAATCGATTCACCACCGGATGTGTTTATTCATGAATCATGATTGAATCAAAACTCGCATAGAAATAAGGCTGATGGAATCAAAAAAAACTGTGCAATGCTATTTCAATGGTGAGTCAAGCGTGATTTGATCAAAAAAAATATGATTCTTTGAATCGGAAAGAATCATTTCTCAAAATGGTAATCCATGAATCAAACGGTGACTGAATCATTCATATTCCAAAATGAATCGTGATTGAATCCTTCTAAAAAAGGTGAATCAATAACCAGTCTGCGGCTACATACAATCTGTACCTGCATCTATTCTTCGTCTTCCATTCTATCTGGGTAGTACACAGTCAATAACCCACAAATTGCATGTATTTGCATCCTTATCAATGCATTGGACTGAGCCCATTTCCAGAGTATTTTTACTTGAGCGTCATCTGGCACACGAATAATAGTAACTTGGCGCACGTTATGCCGTTCCAGGCATTCCAGCTACTGTCTGACACTGGTTTTGCGATGTGACGGCATTCTCCGTCGCCGTTTGGCACTCTGTGGTGCCAGTCGGCGACCACCAGCGGGGAGCCGTCGATCCAGCCCCAAGCCCCAGACTCCAGTTTGACCAGGCTGATCCAGGCGCCCCAGTCAGAGCCGGTGGCCGCCACCCGGCTCTTGATGTGCGGGCTGGACGGCGACTGGTCAGAGGTCAGCCAGGAGCATCGGTACAGCGCTGCGCAGTGGTGATGTGCCCGGTTCTGCAGGTGAACTCGGCGGCGGGATTAGGTAGCAGCTGTCCTCGTGGTGACTCCAGCCGTCGGGACACTCTACGAGGGCGGGTGTCGCCTGCAGGGGAGAAAAACAAACAGTGGCACGGTGTCACACCACGCCGTTGACAGCTCAGGATAATACAAATTAATCAGACGGAATTGAAGGTTAACGAACTCACTCTTTCTGTGTCCAACTGCAACCAACAGAGCTGTGCCTATTTTCAAGAAACCATGTCTCATCGGCAGGCATGTATCCAGGATTTTGTCCAGGGATGGGGGGGGGGGCGCCTCGAAAGGGCCCCTTCCCGAGCGGTGAAAGGTCCCCCTTCCCAAGCGTTGAAAGGGCCAAACAAAACGGATGCAAAGGCGCTTACAAGGATGGAAATCCAGTATGACAGGTATGGCAAGGGCCATACCAACTCTTAGGAGCTGGAGTTAGCAAACTGCCATATCAAGTTTGGAACCAGCCGTAGCGTAGTCAGCGCGGCCACCGGCTCAGCGCGCAACACAATAACGGCGGCCCGCCGCGCCGTGTTTCGTTATTGTGGAATGCGCTCCACTAGTGATGTATTTCAGAATGCTAAAAGCGGTTGATGAACCAAAGAGCAATTTAGCCATGTATTATCGATTTCAATTTTTTTTATTTTATGCACAAAATATATTCTTTCGTAAAATTATTTCTTTTACTGCCTTAAAGTCTAATTTGCAATAATTTACCCTGGCTTGTAGGTACAATCTACGCACTATCCGCCATTTGCATTCGTGTGGTCGCCGGTGAAGAGTGGAGGTTGCGAGTTTTGAGGTGATTTACGGTCACGAAGAAGCAATATCCGAGATATTATCAGTGACGGAATGGTTGAAGAATGAAGCACAATATCAAGGACCTCCACATCGGTAATAATTTGAATTAGCTGGTGCGTGGTGGCGCAGCTATTGGGACCAATGACAGTAGGGCAAACTGCAGGGAAGTAATCTAAATTTATATTAATTTAAGTATTGATTTGGACATATTTGAAAAAGATGTAACTTCTCTATACGTATACCTAAGCCGGGAAAAAATATAGTGGTCTTGGGCAGATATAGTCTGGTAATGAAGTGTTTGAATGAAAGCATGTCTTAACAATGTTATCTAAATATCGATTATCACTCCCTTTAAGGGCATTGCTCCGCCCCGCTTGGTGATGTCATTGGTAATCTTTGACTAAGGTACCTGTCTCCGAATGGTAAACAACATATGGTAGCACATATGGTAGCGCAGTATGACGTCATGAGGTAGTATGGCAGCACTATAAAAAGCAATTGTCTTATGCACAGCGACAGTGACCGGCCTGGATTCCAACTTCTGTCTCGAATGTCGACGCGAGTCCGAATACAAGGGTTGGGGGGGGGGGGGGGTATGGTGGGTGGGCGGACCCCTGTACGAGACCCCTGTTAGGTCTCGTAGCGAACCAATCTCCTGCCTGGGGTTAGGTCAGGTTTGATTATGTTGCCATTTTATCCTGATAAGAGTTAAAAATGGCAACATAATCGAACCTGACCTAACCCCAGGCAGGAGATTGGTTCGCTACAAGACCTAACTGGGTGCTCCGCCTCCCGTCCCCTCGTTGTATTCGGAGGCCCTCCTCGCGTCGACATTCGAGACAGAAGTTCGAATCCAGGCCGGTCACTGTAGCTGTGCACAAGGCAATTGCATTTTACAGTGCTGCCATACTACTTCATGACGTCATACTGCGCTACCATATGTGCTACCATATGTTGTTTACCATTCGGAGACGGGTACCTTAGTCAAAGATTACCGATGTCATCTACATAACAAAGGGCAAATGAAAACCGTTTGGTATCGATGAACTCAAAAACTATTTGCTATGGATACAAAACCCATACATTTTCTAAATCAGCATAATGGCAGGCAGGTTTCGGACAACTACCATGGAGATAGGATCTCTATAGTTTTTAAGTTAATTGTGAAACCGTGAAATTTGTTAAGAATGGAACGATATTTGTATTTAGTGAGCCCGATTTTCTGTATATGCTGCGCTTTTGTGACATTCATTCTGAAGCATTACAAATTTGAAATACGAACACGCTACGATTCTTGCTACGATTGCGTGTTTGGTGTTGAATCGGCGTCTCTTCCTAGGTATCTTGGTTACCTTGGTTGAATATGATTATCTTGGTGGTCCAAACCCATATTTATACTGCTTTCAAGTGGTGTTATGGCACATTAGTGCTCAAATAGCTGCATTTTTGACTGCGGCCTGTTCGTCTACTTGGTCATTTTCTGAATCAGCATAATGGCAGGCAGGTTTTGGACAACTGCCATGAAGATAGGATCTCCCCCTGATACTGAGGCCGCAGTCAAAAATACAGCTGTTTTACAGTAAAAAATACATTAGATTGCCTCAGTTTCATTGCTCTGCGCTCTTGGTTTCATTGTTTTTTATGTTTTTTATGTGGCCTTTGTTCCAATTAATACCAACTCATGACATTGTTTGTTTATTGGGGTTTAAGGGTTCGCCAACAACTTTGGGTCCAAGGCCGCAGTAAACAATACAGCTGTTTGAGGCCGCAGTAAAAAATACAGCTGTTTTTACAGTAAAAAATACATTAGATTGCCTCGGTTTCATTGCTCTGCGCTCTTGGTTTCATTGTTTGTTTATTGGGGTTTTTCTGTGGCCTTGATTTCATAGGTCTGCAGGCTGCAGCCTTGGTCATTTTCTGAATCAGCATAATGGCAGGCAGGTTTTGGACAACTGCCAGGGGGATAGGATCTCCCCCTGATACTGACACATGCTTTAGTGTGTCAGTATTGTTAACATTCTGTGTTTATTTTTGACTGTGGCCGTGGTTTCAATGCTCCAATTAATACCAACTCATGGCATTGTTTGTCTATTGGGGTTTAAGGGTGCGCCAACAACTTTGGGTCCAAGGCCGCAGTAAAAATCCAAGGCCGCAGTAAACAATACAGCTGTTTGAGGCCGCAGCCGACACCTGCTCTGCATTTTCATTGTTTGTTTATTGGGGTTTAAGAGCACTCCAACAACTTGGGGTCTATTTGCGCCCATGCCCTTGGTTTCAACGGCCTTGGTTTCACTGGTCCAATTAATATCAACTCTAATATCAGTCCATAGATACCAAACGGTTTTCATTTGCCCGTTATTATTATCATAATAAAGGGCAAATGAAAACTGTTTGGTATCTATGGACTCAAAATATCTTAGCAATGGAGTATGGATACAAAACCCAAACATTTTCTGAATCAGCATAATGGCAGGCAGGTTTTGGACAACTGCCATGAAGATAGGATCTCCCCCTGATACTGACACATGCTTTAGTGTGTCAGTATTGTTAACATTCTGTGTGTATTTTTGACTGGCCGTGGTTTCAATGCTCCAATTAATACCAACTCATAACACAAATATTAGATTGCCTTGGTTTCATTGCTCTGCAGGCTGCAGCCTTGGTCATTTTCTGAATCAGCATAATGGCAGGCAGGTTTTGGACAACTGCCATGAAGATAGGATCTCCCCCTGATACTGAAACATGCTTTAGTGTGTCAGTATTGTTAAGGCCGCAGTACAAATCCAAGGCCGCAGTAAACAATACAGCTATTTGAGACTGCAGTCAAAAATACAGCTGTTTGTACAGTACAACATACATTAGATTGCCTCGGTTTCATTGCTCTGCGCTCTTGGTTTCATTGTTTGTTTATTGGGGTTTTTATGTGGCCTTGGTTCCAATTAATACCAACTCATGGCATTGTTTGTTTATTGGGGTTTAAGGGTGCGCCAACAACTTTGGGTCCCCGGGCAACGCCGGGTATCCCTGCTAGTAATCAATATTTAGATAAATCTAAATTTATATTAGTTCCCTGCAGTTCGCCCAACTGATGAATGTATTGCCTTCTTCAAAATAAAAAAAATATGTGTGTGAGACACCTACACATTACCGCAACATACACATACAGAACAGCTACATTTACCCTACATCGCTGGTAGGGTAAATGGCCTAATGTCGAACGGGGCCAAGATGGCCTAGGTACCTATATTTGAACAGCCACAATGACTGTGTGAATCAGCTGATCGTGATTTTGAAGTTGTGTGGGTGGCATATTTTGAAACACCGCTTTACTTTTGGCAGCGCCACAACTTTTATCATTGTGCAGCAAGTAGGTGCTATATGTAGGTGCATATTTGGGCTTGTTAGAATTGACAAGAAGTTCTGTGCATGATAAAACCATTTGCTTTCTTTCAAGAGTAGGTACCTATTAAATTCCTTTAAAATCAGGATATTGATGTAGAAATGTTGATTCAAGTCACTTCTACCCGATAGTTCACACAAAAAAATACCTTTACACGAGTGTCATTGTACGCAGGATATTCTGTCGATTCTAACAAGCCCAAATATACACCTACATACAGTACCTACTTGCTCGCACGACGGTGATTAAGGGTGCAGTGTTGCCAAAAGTAAAGCGGTGTTTCAAAACATGTGGGTGGGTGGAAGTAAAGCGGATATTGCAGTTGAAACTCGTGCCAGCACTGATTTCGTCTGAACAGATTTTCGTCTATTGTATTTTTCATAAAATAATGAATTGTCAATAAATATGGCTAGGTTAGGTTACATTTGGTTATTTTACACTAGGTTAGGTTTGGTTGTTTTATTATGCCTCAAAGACATTGGATGATAAATTGTCTTATGAAGAAATGTCCTGGAAATGTTGAAACTTGACTGTTTGAATATATGCCCTGTCTTGGCTTTTGCAACAGTATGCTATTTACCGAAGGAAGGGTAAACTGCACTGGCTCCCCACAGTCCCAATGCTCAACAGTGTCACTGTTGGTCCAGGCTGCAAAAGGTGGCAGGGAGCTCGACAAGATATTTTGGGCCGCCAAAATCCTGCCCCAGATATCAATATAACCTGGCCCCGCCCCACACCTGTCCCAGATGCTGCCCTAACTTTGAGTTCTGAATCCCCCAGAATCCATGAAAGCTGCCCCAATTTCTGCCCTAGTTCACTGCCCCTGCCCCGATGAGAGTTCATCAAAACCTGCCATGTTTTGCAGCCTGGCTGTTGGTGAGAGCAACAATTTTCAAAAATAGCAAGCAACAGCTTTCAAAAATATCAAAATTTTCAATATATTTTTTCCTTTCCAAAACTTTCCCCTTCAAAATCAAAAGTTTCAAAAACTAGAATATATTATATATAGCAATGGCTGATGAATATGTGTACAAAATGTAAAGTTGATGTCTTCAAAATTGACCGGGTTGTGAGTCTGGGACACATGACATGCCAAAAACAGTCACTTTTGACCAGTGTCCCAAAATTTCAATTTTGCTAGGGTGTTGGAGTGGAAAATTCGAGCCCCAAATAAACGGTGAGAGTGGAAAAATCGGGGCAGAATGTGGGATGTGAATTTGATTAATGTGGAAAACTGTCGATTTCGGTGTTATGGCGTTGGTGGCGGTGTTATGGCGGTCCCTAATGTCAAAACATCAGTTGAGAGTGGAAAATTCACTTCTGAAGTCAGCGGCGAGAGTGGAAAATTATCCACTATCAGGTGTCATCTCCCACCCAAATCAACATATTTCGGGACACTGCACTATTCATGTCATTTCGGGACTTAACCATGCTTTTCCAACTTTTGTTTTTTTATTGATTTTCAGATTTCAAAAAGTGTTTAACCCGCGCCCGGCCGGGGAGCGGTTATCCGCCCCCCAAAAATAATTCCCCTAGGTTAAGTAGTTAAGAAGTTTTCACGAAAAACCATTTCCCAGAAAACCTTAATTTTGACCTTTGGTGACCTCTGGTACGTACAGTATTGATCTGACCGCCGGACCCCTGGCCGTGCGCGGGTTAATGGTCATCTTTCGCGCTCTTTGCGAAAGTCTACCCTAAAAACATGTATTTCAGCACCGAAATTTAGTACTTTGACTTTTTGACCTCGTGACATTGGATGACCTTGACCTGTAATATTGTCACAATGTACTCACAATGATACTTACAGGTGTCCGAGATACCATCCACACCGGTCCATTGGCTTTGTTTGCGTTTAACATCATTGTTTTGCGCGCCAATCCCATTCAGCAGATATATCAAACATTTTTACTTTGACTTGACCTGTGACGTCACTGGTGACACCGAGGTCATTAAAATTTGTTTCCCCGTTTTTCCAGGGCTTTCATATGTCGTTTTAATTTTGAGAATCGGTCCAGTAGTGTCGGAGATCATGGAGGGGTGCTATGAATAGCCCCCCCCCCCCCCCCACACTGGGGCCTGTTATACAAATACCCCAGTGGGGCGCGTGTTAAGCTACTACCATCTGATTTTGTTCTGTGCATATGTCACATTTTTTGTTTGGTTTTGTTTTGCAGGTGGCGAACATCTGGCTGTGCTCCGTCGGTTAGCGGCTCAGAAAGCGGTTACGACGAGAAGAGACCACTTCACCGTTCGTCAAATATGCACGCCATCACAGGTCGCTCTTTTTAAAGACCATGCATCAACATTCGCAACTCTGATCAAGGACTCGTGTACGGTGAAGACGGGTCAGCTGAGTGTTTGTGCGGAGTCGGTGACACTTACTACCCGGAAAAAGCCAAAAGTCGACCTATTCACAATAACTGCAAAGATACATGTGCGAAGAGACTTGCTCATCTAGCCAAAATGCCAGTACTTGATGTGCCCCTTCACGAGGTCGTCAGTCAGCTGGATATCGGACGTGGCCGCCACGTCGTCACCAGGGAGAGGGAAATTGAAAGTTTCCTGAAGGACAAAATTTTGCTAAAATGTAAACTTTCATCATCCATGAAGGTTGACGTACAGAATGTCAAAGTGATATGCCAGTCCCTGAGAAGACTAACGAAAAATGCTGGAAAGGGCACAAAACAAAAACAGCTGCTGTTCAGAAAGGTTGCTAAGGCACCACCACTGAAAGTGGAATACGAGCTTGGTGCTGACGCTATAAAGGCGTTCATCAACACACTGCAGACCACCATCTCCAGCCTCGAGAAGGACCTAAAAAAAATGAAAAAACAACAAATGCCGCGAAAGAGTGGGCAAAGCCCAAGAAACATCAGACGCATCAAGGGCGCTGCTCTGAAGCAGATCCAGCTAGTCACGGGGCAGAAGCAATGTCTTCTGCCGAAGCAATCCCCGAGGAAGACGACGGTCCAGCTGGATCAGGCGGGGGTCAGCCTACGAAAGTACAGCCGAATGAAAGGACCTCACCAGCCGACTGTGAAACTCATCTCAAACGCGCGCAACGCCCTGAACGAACAGTGCACTGATGTTGCCATGCTGCTAAAAACGTTGGTAGCGAAGTGTCAGTGCGAGGGACCGGCGCGCGTCAAAGTATCTGTTGACGGTCACAATCCAACGAAAAACACCAGCGCGGTGACGTTTTCCCTGTCGCTGACCTGTGAACCGAACGCGCAAAGTGCCAAACATGTCGTGCCTGTTATGTCTGTGCCTGGGGCGGAAACCTATGATCTGGTTAGGGACTCTAAAGCTTGGGAAAGCATCGAGGCCGAGCTACACCCAGTCATCCACATTGGTGATAGAGTGGTTCATGTTGAGTACTATCTGTGTGCAGATTTGAAATCTCTCCTTCTCCATCTAGGCTTCAAGGCCGCCAATGCTAGGGACGTTTGTCTCTACTGCACGTGCTCCAAAGAGAGGTGGGGCACCTGCTGCTCTGACGGGAAGTGCACCACCAGACACGTGCAGACACCCGACGGCATAATCTTGCCAAGGCTAAGTCGTGGTGATCCGGGGTACAAACAGCCGCCTCTCGTGAACGTCGCAAAGTACAAATTCGTGTTGATCGATATACTGCACTTGTACCTTCGCATCACCGATCAGTTGTTTGTGCGGAGCTGCGGCTTCATGGCGAGGCGCGAACTGGATGAGTTTCTTGTGGTGTGTCGCCACCACAAGGTAAGCTCATTCAACCTGCGTGACGAAAACGGCTCCCTAAGATTATCAAACTTATGCAGGGCTAAAAGGGAGAAAATGGTGACTGAAATCTTCCTGAAAAGCACAGTGCTTTGCACGCTCATGCCGCCATCCAGAGCTGATCTTGTGGTGGCTGTCTGAAAAAGTTTGCTGAGCTGTGGGGTCACATCAACTGTGACTCACCCGATCTGGACCAGCTCCAGAAGTCAGTGGTGGCCTTCACACATCAGTTCCGCAAGTCATTTGCATCTGCTGAGGTCCCGAACTATGTGCACCTGCTGTGCCATATCCCGCTACTTGTGCGACACTTCGGATCGCTGAGAGCATTCCAGCAGCAAAGAGTCGAGGCTCTGAACCACACTCTCAACGTGAAGGTGCGCACGGTGACTAGACCAGGCCCAACACAAATGACGCAAGCCGTGCAGGCTGTTAACCGCTCTCTGTGGTACGGGTGCTGAGCTTAGAGCCGTCTTTCAGCGTGGGTATGTGATGTGTCGCGTTGTGCAGTTCTCTTGTAGACATTACCCCGACAGTGAATCGGAAGTCAGTTTGTCGATAAAACCATTTGTGGCGATGATATCTACTGCATTTGATCGCTCGTGCTGTGTTCTTATGTTATGTTTTAAAGGCATATTGTTTGGTAAATACACAATTTAATAATAGATAGAGCCCACCTGCGGTACTCATCGGTCCAGTTTCCGAAACTTTGCCCTCAATCGGTCGCAATCTCAACTTTTAGGTCACTTTTTTATTATTTTTTAGATTTACGGTAGGTACCTACTAATGCATCACGATGGATTAGTGCCTACGGTATATTAAAAAAGATTAAGTAACTTAAAGTAGAGATTGCGAACGATTGAGGGTTAAGTTTCAGAAACTGCTTGTACCGGCTGAGTACCGCAGGTGGGCTCTATCTAATATTACATTTTGTATTTATCAAGTAATGTACGAGTACCTTTAAGTGGAATGTGTTCTCAGAATGACCTCAGGCATTGGAGTTTGAACATTTATATAAAATGCTTCCTAGCGTTATTCTGCATTACGATGGTGTTCGTTATTGTCCGTCATACGATAGCCGGGAGTGCAATACATTGGGAAGATGATAATCCTTTTACGAACTGGCTGTAAATATGTGAATGTATTTCGAACGAACGTGAAGAATGAAGGGAATTACGTGCAGATTGAACGCAACGTCGAGGACGAGGTCACATGCGAAAGCTACGGTTTGGTGCACTGATAATAGCTTAACACGGTTCAGAGCATATCGAATGTATTTTTGGAATGTAATATTAATTCGACTTCTCATTGCCTTACCAAGGTATGCTGGGGTGGTCATGGAATTGACCTGACCTGAGGTCACCAATATCAAAATTACGAGATCTACGTTTTGTACGTAGTGGTGTTACCATATAATCCAAGTTTCATTTCGATGCTTCAGCAGCTAAAGCATTGGCGCAACCGCAAACATGACCTGACCCGAAATGACCAGGGACCAAAATTTTCGGAACTTTCGGAACAGATGCGGAAAGGGTGACAGAAAAGCGTAGCAAAACGCCAGTACGCATTTGTTCCATCTGAGAAAAAGGGAGGAAATGTTCAAACTCCGAGCAGGACTAAGGCTGCCGCACGAAAAAACCGTCTCGGGTAGGATTTGAACCCGGGACCTTTATATGTATCAGGGAACCAAACGCGCTTTTTTCGACCCCCAAGGTACCGCCTAAGTTTTTCACGCAGGACGTTGGAATAGGTACCAATCGATAGGTAATTGATGGCGCTTCAAATCTAGGTTGAAGGTGGCGTGTCCGGTAACGTGACCTTACGCGCAGGAGCTAGCAAAGTCGCAAACGTTATTTTTCCGCCTCCGCGCCCATATTAAAATGAGCCGACCCTGCGCGTTTCTACCCCCCAGGTACCGCCTGAGTTTTCAAGCAAGGCATAATTAACTAGCTGTAATTGATAGAGCTTGAAACGAGGAACATTTTTAGGCTGAAGGTGGCTGTGCAGCTTTCACCTGTTTTCTCTGGCCTCGCTATAAACCCAATTTCGCATGATTTCCCTATGGGAAAACATCCCCACCGAAACACGTCATTTCGGCTCATGGCCGCGCTGACTACGCTACGCGACACCAATTTGGAATAAGCTATACCAACTTGGAATATTTGTTAAGCTCAAGACCTGGAACTCTGAAAAAATTGCGCCGCGGAGCGGCGCGAAAATTTGGAGTCTTATGCTCTGGATATGCTTTCTCATCAATGCGTCACATTGCGTATGGTGCGGAACTCTAAAAATGCTATATTGTGCGTTTAAAGGTGCGGCAAAAAGTGCTTAAGTGAACTATTTTGCCCAATTATATAGGAAAGCAGCAACGTAACACATAAATGCACCGAGAAACGGGCCGTTTTTATCTAACCCGCATATAATTGAATTTGTAGCAGGGGCAGCGCCACGGATTTTTGCCGGCGGTGGCAAAGTTGACTGAGTAGGTACACATGTATCCTCTATTGGGGAAAAAAGTGTCACGGAAGTCGCGACAAACAAGATTAACACCCAACACATTTTGTCCTATTTTTGTGTTATTAATTAGCTGATAGTAGAGTCCTTCACTACTCTCGAGCTTGCCCAGGGCCCATTGAGTCTGTTCAAGGGCCTCTTGAACGTGCCTGGGGGTCATTAGAGTCTGTTCAGGGGCCTCTCGAGCTTTCCCAATGGTCCTCCATCGATCCTGTTCAGGGGCTATTAGAGTCTCCTCAGGGGCCTCTCGGCTTGCCAAGGGGCCATTGAGTCTGTTCAGAGCCCTCCCGAGCTTATCCAGAGGGTCATTGAGTCTGTGAACGAGGCTCTCAAGCCTGCCCAGGGTTGCTAGCCGTCGCCTGGAGCGCCTGCTAGCCGTGGTCGGCGCGGTCATAATGAGCGGTAATGTGTTGTACTCTGACCCACCTGGTGCAATGTTTTCTTGGGTTTAAAAATAGTCATTTGATAAGTCTGATGCGTTTTTTAATTCGGGGGAGGGGTGGTGGAAGTACAAAACAAATTAAAATTGTCCTCTCAGGAGAGTGTGTGCTGCAATGTTTGTCAGCCAGGGGCGTCGCCGACGGGAGGGTCGGGGGGGAGGTCTGGGCAAACTCCCACCACTTTTAGAAGGCGGGGGAGGGGTTGACCCCCCCCCCCCCCAACACACTTTTTGCGGACAAATTAACAATTTATCGTAAAATTGCCTTTGCAGTGCAGTCAAAATCCAGCTGTCAAAACCTGGAAAATTTCGCGCCGCTTCGCGGCATGACAGAAGTTTCGCAATTGCTTATACAAATTTGGAAAATGGGGAAAATAATTTCATGAAGTGTCTGTCAGAGGCTCTCCTTGGCGGTAATTGCTATCCCCAGGGCCCATTCCCTTATAAAATATTAACTTTTAAGTTTCAAGCAGGCTACATGTTTAGCTAGTTTGCCGAGTTCCGAAAAAGGCGACGCGAACGCAAAGACGAGGAGATCGGCACCCGGAAGCTGCTCCAGCGGTGCACAATTTGCTGGACCGAAGAGCTAATAGTGGACACAGGCCAGGACCATCTCCCCAAGCCATCTCACCTTCAGACTGGTTATTGATTAGACACTGATTGAATCGATTGGAATCGTTCAATCAAAATTCATTGAATCAAAACATAATTGATTCACCACCAGATCTTTTGATTCATGAATCATGATTGAATCAAAACCTGCATCAAATCAAGGCTGATTGAATCAAAAGAATAAACGATTCAGGTACATCGGTAAATGTGCAAATACATGCAGTCCCAGTGGCTACATTCATTTATACTGAAATACTATTACTGTAACAATGTTTTAATGATCATATATATGCATGTTTCCATTTGTATTGATTTGGCATAAATCCACCTCATATATTTAAATGTTCAATCAAACGTGAATCGATTAAGATTTTTCTTTCTTTCTTCTAACCGCCACCTATTAATAGGTGACCAGGAGTGACCCCGCCCTCGATCCCAACGACGCACGACACCTTAAGTTAACACCAGAGAACAAAAGAGAAAATGTCGCGGCACTCCCAGCTGAGAAATGGAAACAAAAATAAAAAGCATATGAAGAGAGGTAGTTTGGGTGTTAGGATGTGGTGATATAAAAGAAGGCGAAAAGTAGTCATTGTTGAAAACAGCAAATGACTGTCCCCCAACTACGACGCAGGATATCATCCTCACTCATCCTCATCCAGGACAGGATGAGGATGGATTCATTAACTGTTAGTAAAGGGGATATCATTCATACAGGGCAGAGGACAGAGGCTGGTCAATTTTCAGGCGTTTCTTGCTGGTGCTTCGTGGACCCCACTCAACTAAGCATAGCTTGTTGCCGAGTAGGGACCCCGAAGCCAGCGACATTGAATGGGTGACCCTACCAGCTACCTATGATCTACTTATATGAAACTCATGAAAAGAAAACACATTTGACTAACTTGGACTATGTATATATATGTATGATACCATCAACCATGTATGCATATGCATATGCACACATACATGATACCATCAATAATTATATATACTATTATGTTCTTGTATTATTATGTATACTATTATGTTGTTCTACAAATGTATTTGAGTAGTGGTCTAAGGGAATACAATGAAACTAGTGAAGATTCTGAAGGAAGTACTCCTTAGTGATTGTCTTCTTCCGAAATTTAGATAAGTCATAAACATCATTACTCACATTCTACTCAGCCCGACACTGATTCTGCAGCAGGTAGGATTTCACATTTGACTTCAGTGTTGATAATTTCATATTATTTGCTAAGTTACATGGCTGTTGTAGTGAGTTCCATGTCTCTGGAATGAAAAATCTTGCAGTGTGTTTACGGTATGTGTATCTAGAAAAGGGAATTTCAAACATATCCTGTGTTCTGGTTACATTTGGTACTCTGACATTGAGGATGTCCCTTAATACAATTGGTTGTGATTTATTTATATTTTTATATGCAAATATAATGGATTTATATTTGACTAAGCTATGCATAGTAAGTATTCCTATTTCTTTGAATTTGGATGTTACTGAGTCTCTAAAGTTCAACCCCATAATAGTTCTGGATATACGTTTTTGTATCTTCAAGATGCATTGAAGGTTTGTGTCATAATTTATGCCCCATAACAGGCAGCAGTAATTGATATGAGGAAGGACAAGGCTATTATATAACAAGAGAAGGTGATTCTTTTCCAAGTACCACCTTGTCCTGCTTACAATGCCTGCGATTTGACAAAGTTTTGTGCAAAGTTTCTTTATGTGTGCTTTGAAAGTCAATTCAGAGTCAACGAGTAGTCCTAAGAATTTGACTGTTGGTGTATGCTTGATAACCATATTGTTGATTTTAAGTTCGGGTAACACTGGATTTGTCAACTTTGAGAAGACCTGGAAGCTGGTTTTATCAACATTAAGCTTCAGTTTGTTACTTGCGAACCATGTTTGTATTAACTGAAGCTCACAATTCATTTTAGCTTCCAGATTCTCATAGTTTTGATCACTTAGGAATAGATTAGTATCATCTGCAAATGTAATGACTTTCATATTTTGTGATATACTATTTAGATCATTTATGTAAATTAAAAACAGCAATGGCCCAAGGACAGATCCCTGTGGCATACCACATGTGATTTGTCTGGGTGTTGATAATGAATAATTCATCTTTACTTTTTGGGTTCTATTTGTCATGTAATCTTCAATGAGTTCTGCACATTTCCACCTCATCCCATACTGTGATAGTTTATTCACAAGCAATGAATGATTGACACTGTCAAATGCTTTTTTTGTGTCTGGATATACTCCAATGGCATGTTTATCATCCTCAAGGGCTTTGGTAACAAAGTCCACAAAGTGGATCAATGCATGTTCAGTAGAATGTTGTTGTCTGAACCCAAATTGTGTGGGAGAAATGATGTTTTGTGATTCTAAGAAATTATACATTCTCTTGTATATTACTTTTTCAAAGATTTTAGATATGTTGGAGATAATTGAAATTGGTCTATAGTTCTGAGGAATTGTTCTATCTCCACTTTTGAATATGGGTATGACAAGAGCTGATTTGAGATTATTTGGAAATTTACCCTGTGTCATGCTTAGGTTAATGACATGTGCCAAAGGTTTTAACAGTGACTGAGACAGAGCCTTTATGATTGAGACTGATAATCCATCTTCCCCTGAAGACGACTTCCTCATTTCTGCTATAATAGTTTTGATTTCATCCTCATATGTTGGTAACAAAAATATACTACTGTTATTTGCAGGGAAAAATGATAATGGGTCACAGTTGCTTTTTTCTACGCTAGCATTGATTTTGGGTCCAACTTCCACAAAGAACTCATTGAAGATTTCACAGACTTCCTCTTGGTCAGTTGTCAGAACGCCCTCTTGCATTAAGCAGTGTGGTGATGGGGAGTGTGAACTTGTTCCGAGAACTTCCTTGAGTATATCCCAAGTCCTTTTCCCATCATATCTATGTTTGTCTAACTGGTTTTGATAATAATGTTTTTTGGCAAAGCGAATCAGCTTTGTGAGGACATTCTTGTATTCTTTGTACTGAAGTAGATTGTGAGGGTTTCTGTTCTTCAGGTATGATTTGTATAGTGTGCTTTTTTTTGTTCACAGATATTAGCAGTGCTGGGGTCATCCAGGGCTGCTTGTGTGTTATTTTCCTAGAACAAGGTTTGGGGGGGAAAAACACACTTATATTCCTTTGAATTGTGTCAATCAAGTATTCACATGTTTCATCAACATCATTTAACTGATCAAAGTTTACAAAATGGTTTGCAAGAAATGATGAAAATTGAACTGCACGATTGCATGTAATATGTGGCTTGTGGGTTTATTTGTTTTGATTATTTGAATCGGAAGGAATCAATTATACAAATTATATCCGTGAATCAAACAGTGATTGAATCATTCAGACTACAAAATGAATCATGATTGAATCGTTCAAAAAAGTTGAATCAATAACCAATCTGCGTCACCTCACGGTCTGGTTCCAATAATAACATTTCATTTTCCAGGACCTACAATTAAAATTTTCACGCCGCTTCGCGGCGTCACATCGGTAGTCATCGTCATAACGAAGCCATAGTCATTGTCATCGGTTCGTTGTAATGCTGAATTGAATGAATAACATTTTTAGCTTATTGTCCTCTACAAGGCCCACCGCCTATATTTCTGGGTTTTATCAGGCAAAACCGTAAAAATTTCGCGCCGCTTCGTGGCGCCAACTAACAAGTACATACCTACCTACTATAAGATGAAAATACACATTAAAAAAAATGCTGCAAAGGCTTACATACACGTATCAAAATTGGGGTACATTTTTTCGTCATTTCAGCTGCCCCCACACTCAAAAGCCGACCCCCACCTGTTGTCAACTAAGATAGGTTTTCTCTGCTGTACGTAACAATACAAATTAGTAATGCGCTCAGTACAATGCCTACTGAGGGTCCTGGTCCAATCCAGCTCATCAAAAGTAGACCAAAAAAAATGTTAAAAAGGGGGCCTCACAAAATAAAGTGGCCGAAATCTGTAGAATTGTTCATATCCAGGGGTATTTTTTTTTTTTGGGGGGGGGGGGGGCTCTCCCAGGGGCTTGCCCCCCCTTCTGAAAGTCTTAATCTGCGCCCCTGATCTTAATTATGCGTGGACATTTCCTAAGGATCGTGCAGAATTGTACTTTTTTAATTATCCTAATAATCTTGATTGATCGTGAATCATCCTGAAAATTTTATATCATGAAATTGGTTGATGTTCCATTTTTGTGGGGTCCAAGGGAGCATTTGTCAGGTTAACATGTTTAACTGTTATTTCGGTGTTTAAAAGTATGTCCGGAGTGTAATTTTGATATCTAGATAATAGCCGTTTTCACGAAGGATTATTGTGCGAAACTTTTTTAAACTTTTAAAATGTTTTGATAAGTTTCGGCAATCCATTCCTTAGCTACACAACTTTTACATGCTAGAAATTTTTGATTTTTGGCTAGAAATGATTTTTTTTTGGCTGAAAAAGATTTTTGGCTAGAAATGTCCCTCAGAATTTGTTAATATGTTGGTAAGAATATAAGATGTTGACAAAATTGCGGTTTGGTGGTAATTAGTAAGATAAGTATTGATAGGTCAGTTGTGATCTCCACCGACTGAAACTTTTTAAAACATTCAGAATTATTCAGAAACATTCTGTGGCGTGTGACGCTATTGGCCGCAATAGACTCGCCCGCACAGCTCAATCCGGTGGCCGGGCGGTGCGGCTTGTTTTTTTTTGGGGGGGGGGGGGAGGGGAGGGGTTCCCGTCCACACAGTAGTCCAGCCTATAGCTATATGCCGCCTGGGTGGGGAGGGAACCACCCCCTCCCAAGCGGGCAACCGAATGACCTGCGCCAGTATCCAGACTCGAACCCGGAACCCTTGTATTCCGAGTCCAACGCTCTACCAACTCTAGGACCTTAAATGTTTTACATATTTTAAATAAGTATAATCAGAATTGTGTTCTTGAGATATTTGTGGCAGGTGCTCCCAAATTTGTCCACATAGCATGTGAATGACTGTGTTTTCTTCCACAAAGCAACTTTGTTGTTGAAAAGAAAGGTTTCATCAGTAGGTACCTACTAATTGATTCCTTTTTGATAAATTCATGTTATTTAATAAAATGCTATTGATATCGTCAGTGGCGGCGGATTTGATTTTGACATGGGGGGGGGGGGGGAGCAAAGGCAAGACTGCGATCAATTCAGTTCAGGCACGTAGCCAGGATTTGTATCTGGGAGGGGTCACAATACCTTTTCACCTGCCGAGGGGGGGGGGGGGGGGGGGGGTGCAGTCAGAGTCAGAGATATTTCAAACTCGATCCTTTCCATGCTGCGCCCATAGACGTAATGTTAAAGCTTGACGGAATCCCATTTTATCTAGTGTAAACTGGATCGCTCAGGGGGGAGGGGGGAGGGCATGGCCCTATTGGCCTACGTCCCTGATTCAGTTCACGAAGTCATATAGCTTAAACACGCACAGATTCAGGACAGAAGGCCGTACATTATTATTGTTTATCAAAACTATATGCATACTCTCTGAGTCAGAGTCCTGACGTCACGCGAATGTAAAAAATAGTTCAGCCAATCAGATTCGAAAGCATTCGCGTAAGGATAGACTCGCATTAGAGATGTGCCAACCGGCGGCCGGCGGTTCGCTTGCTAGCACCAGCTGCAAGCTGACTGGCTGATGGTATAGCCTCTGCCCGGGCTAGATCCAGCACCATTGTTTCGCCAGCACCGCATTCATTCGCCAAAAAATAAAATATATTCGTCCGGAGAGTCTTTTCAGTCAAGAAAACTTGCAGATATGGGGTTCCCAACACGGGCTACAAAACTGCTATCTCAGTTTAAAACTAATATTGAAGGTGGACTATTTCCTTTAAAGGTGATGATGATGATATATCATGATTTAGAGTGGCGATCTATCAGGGTTGCCGGAGCCCGGAAATTAAGTTAGGGAACATACAATTGCAATGTAATAGCTACCAGAAAACAAGACCCGTTTTCAGTATCCAAATATTGATTTGCGTCACTTTTGCCTCAAGAACAAGCTACCATATTTGACTGCCATATGAATTATATATTTTTTTTACTTTTGAAATGCTCATCATATTTACCATATATGGTAAAAGATATGTCATTTTCGACTACGGAAGATGGGGGGGGGGGGGGGGCAAAAAGATAGTTTTGCCACCGCTTGATTTTGCCAGGGGACGGCTGTCCCCGCTGCCCCCCCCCCCTGAATCCGCCGTCCCTGGATATCTTTAGTCTTTTGGGATAACTGAGTTATGATATAGATTTGAATGCGATTGGTGTGATTATTTAAAGACATGGCTCACAATAGTTGACTCGTAGCCAGACTGGTTATTGATTCACCTTTTTTGGAAGCATTCAATCACGATTCATTTTGGAATATGAATGATTCAGTCACCGTTTGATTCATGGATAACTATTTTGAAAAATTATTCTTTCCGATTCAAAGAATCAAAACATTTGTTTGATCAAATCACGTTTGACTCACCATTCAAATACCATTGCACAGTCTTTTTGATTCAATCAGCCTTGTTTCTATCAGGGTTTTGATTCAATCATGATTCATTAATAAAAAATCCGGTGTTGAATCGATTCTTCTTTGATTCAAGGGATTTTGATTGAACGATTCCAATCGATTCAATCAGAGTCGAATCAATAACCAGTCTGCTTGTAGCAATGACCTTGCCCACCACCCAACAAGGTGGTGGTGAAGTGCATCGGTTCACTGGATGTTTTTTCTTCATTGAGTCCAATGTGCCGCATATAGGTGGCAGCACTGTCGGCGGCACCGCATATGTATAGGTGGCGGCACAGACAAATGATTCGACATATGTGTGGTTCGTTAACCCGCGAGTTACTGGGGTATATTTCATAACGTAACTTACTGGGGGGGGGGGGGGGACTATTTCCCCCCCCCCCCCCCTCGGATAACCGGAACTACTGCACCGAATGTAAAAATTCAAACGGAATTCGATAGCCCTGATAAATTTATCGAGGGAAACATAATATTGTTGACCTCGAGGTCACCGATGACGTCACAGGTCAGGTCAAGTACAAAATGTTTGACCGTGTCAAAAGTTCTCGATGGATGGAATTGTCGCGCAAAATTGCGATATTAAACGCATAAGCTGTCGATAAATCGGTACGATTCGTGCGTCTGACACTTCTAAGTACCTTTCTAAACTGCGTATGACCTTGGGTCAGGTCAAGGTCATCCGAGGTCACGAGGCCAAACTGCAGACTACGGTCATTAGGCATTGTAACACATGTTTATGAGTTTTTTTTTCGTCTAGAACGCGAAAAATGACCTTAGAACATTGTTTGTTCCATATAAATAGAAGTAAAAAGCAAAAATGGAAATGCGTTTTTTATGCATAGTAATGCTGTGAGAGGTGGTCGATTTTTGACATTTAAAAGACAACTCAGTCATTTTTGAAGATGTCGACTTCAAATTTGGTACACATATTCTCCGCACACGTCTCGATGACATATAGTCCGGTTTTTGGATATTTCTGATTTTTTCTTGAAAATTTTGTAAAAACAAAAAACAATGTATTTTGATTTCTCAAAATTTTGAATTTCACAAAACCCAAAAAATCCGAGATACCAGTTTGATATCCCGGTCCATTGTCAGTAATTTAATGTAAGACAATTGAGTTTATCTCAAACATCGTACCTTTGACAGCGTTTTCCGCAAACCATTATTTTGCAACAAAAACCGAAGAACATGACGTCACTCTGACGTCATTCCTGGTTGACCTATCATAGCCTTATAATTTTCCTCTTGCCAACATGTATAGAATTGATGGGAGAGAAGGTACTGCAAGTTTTGTGACGATACCTGGGTTCGTATAGGAGTTATTGCAAAATAACGAGAGGGGGGGCAAAAAATAGCCCCCCCGTAAGTCGCGGGTTAAAGGGATTATACGGGTTTTTCCCAGAATAATTGAGTTACGTAGTAAAACTTACTTATAAAGGTGGTAGAAGTCACATGGTAGTCACATTTTTATGTAAATTCCCTCTTCTGCACGTAAGGACATTTCATAGTGCGCGGTGATGCGACCGCGTACTTTCTGCAGTACTGGCTGAGGCAGAGCCAGTCATCTCTTTTATGTCAATGAGAACACCTCACGTATGGCTTATTTTGCGGTTAAAATAAGCAATATATGATAAAATAAACTTGTTTTTACAATGACAGCAGCAATTACCTAGTTTTTCCCATAAAATTCGATGTTTTCATGAATTTTCATGCAAAAAAATGACTACGCCACCACCAAATTCTCAACGCTAAACGCCGCAAGGAAAAACCCACAAAAACCACAAAACCCGAACGAACAGTATGTAGTAATAAAGAGTCCCGTAAGAATTGAATTGAATAATCTTTTTGTGATCCAGTGTAGGACTTGCAGATAATTCAAATCTCTAAAATTGATGAAAAACGAAAAACGCATGGCTTGAATTGAATTGAATAATATTTGTGTGATCCTATCACGTATGCTAAGGTGGTTTACATGAAAGCGATATGTTTACATAGCAATTTCACACAATTTCACAATTTCAGGCTTACCTTCATGTAAAGGTAAGCTTAATTAAATTAATTTATATTGATATGGGGGTGGCCGTTCGGGAGAAGTGTTCTGGGGCAGAATAGGCCTCCATCTTGGCTTTTCTCTTCACGGTCACGTGACCTTTTTATGGTGAACGTGCTATAGTAAACAGTAAATAAACCCTCTTGCGGCAAGTTGCTTCTGAGTTGGTTACCGCTATTTTGTTTCAGCCGCGCAAATTACTGCACCATCGAATTTGATGCAGTCTAAGATAAGAAAGTGATGGACAGTAATGCCGATCAAGTACTCATTATCTGATACATGTCTCGAAAAACGCCAAAGTCTTAACACTGATAATTTCTGAAATAATGGACTAAATGAGCATTGAGGTCCCTGCTATATGTCCTAAGCGTGTTTAAAGCTCATACAAGTGCAAAAGAGTGCATTTCCTTTCAGGACGGAAACCCGTATAATCCCTTTAAATAACAACAAATATTAGACCGATTTGGGCTTCGTCGCTGATAGCTTCGACATTTTTTCACCCCTGGTCACCTGATTCTGAAGCACAGTCAGCATGTCCTCCAGCACCTCCTGTCCGCTCCTGATCTCCTGGTGGAAGGCATCTGAGGTGTCGGCGCCCTGAAGACAGGCGGCGGAGAGCTGCTCGATGATTTGCTGAAGACTGACAGACGGCGGAGCCGAGCGGCGACTACCGGCGACACAAGCAGCAGCGTCGCGGCGAGCAGCAGGCCGTGCGCCATGACGGGTCGAGTCGCGCAGACCAGTTGATCCGGCGCGGGACGGCCGCCAGACTGGGGCTGAGCAGCTGCAGGCTGTGTTTATTCTGGAGCCGTTCTGACATTTACGGCCCGCCCCCGAGACACAGGGAGTTAATGTCATTGAAAGGTCACAGTCAGGCACGTAGACAAGGGGGGTCGGCGGGTGCGGTCGCTCCCCCCCCCCCCCTCCCCCTGGAGGCCAGGAGGGCTCTTTTCGGTGCGCGCATCTCGCTGAAAAGGGTCGACGAGACCGCGCGAAGCGCGGTATAATGGGCTCTTTACCGGTAGTAATAATACGTGACGAATGGTGACGAATGGTGACGAATGGGCCACAAATATCATCCATACAGCGAAAATACTTCAATTCTATTTTCAATTTCAATTTCAATTATTCAATTTACTTCAATTCCACAAGAGATACACAAACACCTGATACAGCACCCCAGCTCCATCAACGCATCACCACAATCACCCAAGATTGCATTCCAACTCCGACAAACCGTCATGCCGCTCCAACCAGCCGCATTCCTGGGTCGTGCTTACCTGTATCACAGTCTCGGGCACGAACTTGGCGCGGATGGCGATCTGCTCGTCCGGGCTGAGTCGGCAGCGGTCCGGCAAGGTGAGCATTAGCGTCTCCAGCAGCACCAGGTCACAGACCAGATTTATCCGCACGCGCTGCGTCTGCTCCACACTGGCGGGGCGGAGACGGCGGTTTGCTGGAACAGGGGACGGGACGGGGACGGCGGTCAGCTGGTACAGGGTACGGGGTGGGGTCGGCGGTCAGCTGGTACTGGGCACGGTGCGGGGACGGCGGTCTGCTGGTACCGGGGACGGCGGTCAGCTGGTACAGGGGACGGGGTAGGGACGGCGGTCTGCTGGTACAGGAGACGGGGTAGGGACGGCGGTCAGCTGGTACTGGGGACGGGGTGGGGACGGCGGTCAGCTGGTACTGGGGACGGCAGTCTGCTGGTACAGGGGACGGGGTAGGGACGGCGGTCTGCTGGTACAGGATACGGGGTAGGGACGGCGGTCAGCTGGTACTGGGGACGGGGTGGGGACGGCGGTCAGCTGGTATTGGGGACGGCGGTCAGCTGGTACTGGGGACGGCAGTCTGCTGGTACAAGGGACGGGGTAGGGACGGCGGTCTGCTGGTACAGGAGACGGGGTAGGGACGGCGTCAGCTGGTACTGGGGACGGGGTGGGGACGGCGGTCAGCTGGTACTGGGGACGGCAGTCAGCTGGTACAGGGGACGGGGTAGGGACGGCGGTCTGCTGGTACAGGAGACGGGGTAGGGACGGCGGTCAGCTGGTACTGGGGACGGGGTGGGGACGGCGGTCAGCTGGTACTGGGGACGGTGGTCAGCTGGTACTGGGGACGGGGCAGGGACGGCGGTCAGCTGGTACTGGGGACGGCGGTCAGCTGGTACTGGGGACGGGGCAGGGACGGCGGTCAGCTGGTACTGGGGACGGGGTGGGGACGGCGGTCTGCTGGTACAGGAGACGGGGTAGGGACGGCGGTCAGCTGGTACAGGAGACGGGGTAGGGACGGCGGTCTGCTAGTACTGGGGACGGCGGTCAGCTGGTACTGGGCACGGGGCGGGGACGGCGGTCAGCTGGTACAGGGGAGGGGTGGGGACGGCGGTCAGCTGGTACAGGGGACGCCGTGGGGACGGCGGTCAGCTGGTACTGGGGACGGCGGTCTGCTGGTACTGGGGACGGCAGTCAGCTGGTACTGGGGACGGCGGTCTGCTGGTACTGGGGACGGCGGTCTGCTGGTACCGGGGACGGCGGTCAGCTGGTACAGGGGACGGGGTGGGGACGGCAGTCAGCTGGTACAGGGGACAGGGTGGGGACGGCAGTCAGCTGGTACAGGGGACAGGGTGGGGACGGCAGTCAGCTGGTACTGGGGACGGCGGTCAGCTGGTACAGGGGACGGGGTGGGGACGGCAGTCAGCTGGTACAGGGGACAGGGTGGGGACGGCAGTCAGCTGGTACTGGGGACGGCGGTCAGCTGGTACAGGGGACGGGGTGGGGACGGCAGTCAGCTGGTACTGGGGACGGCGGTCAGCTGGTACTGGGGACGGGGCGGGGACGTCGGCCAGCTGGTACTCGGCACAGGGCGGGGACGGCGGTCTGCTGGTACCAGAGGGTGGCGGCCCGCGCAGCTGGGTATGGCGCGGGCTGTTGCGCCTGGCCGCTATGTTGGATCGCCGAACCGAACGCGGATTAACCCGCGAGTTACTGGGGGGGGGGGGGGGGGGGGGGGGGGCTATTCCCCACCCCCTCCCGTTATTTTGCAATAACTCCTAAACAAACACCGGTATCGTCACCAAACTTGCAGTACCTTCTCTTACATCAATTCTACACATGTTCGGAAAAGGAAAAAATATAAGGTTATGATGGGTCAACTGGGAATGACGTCAGAGTAACGTCATGTTCTTCGGTTTTTGTTGCAAAATAATTGTTTGCGGAAAACGCTGTCAAAGATACGATATTTGATATAAACTCAATTGTCTAAAATCAAATTACTGACAATAGACCGGGCTATCCAACTGTTATCTCGGATTTTTGAGGTTTTTTTATTCAAAATTTTGAGAAATCCCAATTATTGTTTTTTGTTTTTACAAAATTTTCAAGAACAAATCAGAATTATCAAAAAACGGAATATAGGTGATCGGGACGTTTGTGATGAATATGTGTACCCAATTTTAAGTCGATATCTGCAAAAATGACTGACTTATGACCTTTAAATGACAAAAATCGACCACCTCTCACAGCGTTACTATGCATAAAAAACGCATTTCCGTTTTTGCTTTTTCTTCTATTTATATGAAACAAACAATGTTCTAAGGTCATTTTTCGGGTTCTAGACGAAAAACAAACCCATACACATGTGTTACAACGCCTAATGACCGTTATCTGCACTTTGACCTCCGGCAGACTTGTCAATGATTCATATTTGTCATGAATCGATTCACAGTGATTCACAGACCAAAATGAATGATTCAATCATGATTCAATCACTCAACATTACCATAATGAATGATTCAATCATGATTCAATCACTCAACATTACCATAATGAATGATTCAATCATGATTCAATCACTCAACATTACCATAATGAATGATTCAATCTTGATTCAATCACTCAACATTAAAGGGAAGTGTCGACTCCTTTGTCTAACTCCTTTGATTTTGAATGTGCGACTCTAAGATTTTATGAGCGTGATAGGGAGGTCATGCTCTACCTGTGTGTCAATTTTCATGCACATCAGAATAGTCTGCTGTTTGACCTTAAACATATGACCTGCTCTACATCCTTTGATTTTAAATGTGCAACTCTAATATTTTACCAGAATGATCACTGGGTTGTGATCTATCTGTGTACCAATTTTGAAGCCAATCCAAATAGTCCGCGAATGTATTTCCGAATGTGAATGTGAGCCAATTGGACACACGTGTTGTTTATTTTGATTATAAAATGATATTTATAATATTTATTATAATTGCAAATTCCAAGTTCCTAAAGCATTAATGACTTTACGTTTCACTTTTTTAAGCGAATAAAACATTTATTTTGATTTGCATTAGGTATTATTTTTTTATAAAGCATGATGTGGAATAAAGCGGCGCCGATGCGACAGTGATATTTGGGACATGCGGAGGTCATGCAAATGTGTGTTTATGATTTAGTTTTTGATATGGTATAGCCTAGAAATTAAGAAAAGGTGGGTACCTTTTGGTAATTTTTCGTGTGAAAAAGGTGTGCGTGTACTCTGTGGTTTATGAACCAAAGTATGAGTTAGTTACCTTTTCTAAGTATTTAGGTACCTACCCCTAACCCTACCAGTTCCAAGGTATTCACCTAGTTAGGGCTGATTGAACAGTGGCTTTGTGCCCACTGGAGTTGGACACAAAGCCTCGCTTTCTTTACACATAAATGAATTACAGGCTACAGCTCAGGACACAGAGCTCATATAATTGGTCATTAAGTGCCTGGTTTGTCCACAGGGCACAGATTAATGCTGGGCCGCTGGCATATTTTGTGGACAGTTTATGCTGTTTGACCAAAAAAGAATGATTCTTTGAGCAATGAATGATTCAATCAGCCTATTTTATCTGTATGAATGATTCAATCAGTGACTCACAACAGGTTTGCGCATGAGGTGAATCGATTCATGAGTCATTCATTTGAAATAAGAATGATTCAATCAAAAGTAGTCGATTCACATTGAATCATTGACAAGTCTGTGACCTCGTGACCTCGGATGACCTTGACCTGACCCAAGATCATAAACAGCTTAGAAAGGTACTTAGAAGTGTCAGACACACGAATTGTACCGATTTATCGACAGCTTATGCGTTTAATATCGCAATTTTGCGCGACAATTCCATCCATCGAGACCTTTCGACACGGTCAAACATTTTGTACTTGAACTGACCTGTGACGTCAGCGGTGACCCCGAGGTCAACAATATTATGTTTCCCTCAATAAATTTCCCAGGGCTATCGAATTCCGTTTGAATTTTTACATTCGGTCTAGTAGTTCTGGAGATCCGAGGGGGGGGGGGGGGCAAAAATAGCCCCCCCCCCCCCCCCCCCAGTAAGTCGCGTTATGAAATATACCCCAGTAACTCGCGGGTTAACACAGCGGGGCTGTTGGGGGTCGCAATCCCGGACCAGTATCTCGGCAACCACGAGTCGCACAGACGTGGGAAAAACACAGATGTGTAGAGAAATGATCGGCCCGGAGTATGCACTATGTCGATAAAATAAATAAAAAATCGATACAAATTATACAGCTGTAAAGCACAATCAACTCCGTCCAATATCCACCCAACATGTATTCGTATTTACAAGCATGCAGCTTATAAGGACAGGTTTAATAAAACGCGTCCGACCCCTCCATTCATACTCCTCGCCACCCCTCGCCCGGCCCGGCGTTCCAGTGTGGCGGCCGGCCGCGACCGTTCTCAGGCACCCTGTCTCTTCCAGTTGTTATAGAGTTCATTGGCTGGTACAGGGCGGTCAGCTGGTACTGACGGCGGTCAGCTGGTACTGGGCATGGGGCGGGGACGGGCAGGGACAGATAATCATAGCATCAACAAACACAGAGGCCTGTTCATGGACCCTGCGGTTCGGCGGTCAGCAGTGGTCGGCAGCAGGAGGGGGGTGGGGGGGGGGGGGGGGACTAAAAGTGGGGATAAGCGAAAGGTATGACGTGACACGGCAGCGGTTGGCTGCGGTTCCGACGGTTGGCACGGAGCAACCGCAGGATGAAGTGACTCAGTGTCGAAGAGACGCCTGCTTGTGATGACGTATGAGGAAAGGGGCGGGGCTAGAGCCTGCTGAAAACTGCCGAACCGCAGGTGGTCGTGAACAGGCCTGCGATCAGGGCTGAAACGGTAGACGAGTAAGGAGCTGTATACATATTACATGCACTTATACCTGTCGCTTCATATCAGCAGGACGTTCAGTGTATGTCAGGGCGTGGTGTTCTGTGATGGTTCAACTGTTGCAGACGTGCTGCAAAATGCATGTTTATTCAGTAATGATGATAAGTATACAACAACTGGGTGCAAATAACATGTGCAATGGAACCATTCATGACCAATTACAATCAGTGGAATACCCAGGATTCACTCCAGGAGGTGACAATTTTTTATCAGGGGGAGGCATAAGGTACCCCTACCAAAAAAACTCACCCGATTTTGCCCACTATATTTTTAGAGGGGCATATTTTCAGTATTTTCTTCTTTAAAAAAACAACAAACAAACAAAAATATAAAAGGGGGCACATACAGACCTTCAGGGGAGGGCAATTGCCCTGTTTGCCCCCTCTTGTGTACGCCTATGATTACAACACATCCATCCAACGTCATAATGCACAACATTTCACAGATACTAAGATGGTACTTTTCCGCCATAGCCATATACCTAACTAGGCAAGTACTTATCTGCATTCACAACATTTGAAATACAGAACCCACATACATGCCAGCGGCAATGAGCATTCAACCCATCAGCCAACTATGGCATGGTTACATGCTTAACTTTCCACTAACTTTAAAACTTGCATGGAAGCTCCCTCAACTGTCGTGCACAATCCACACAATTTTGGCCAGTATTATGTGAACAGATGCAAACTGCAATGTCCCCTTGTTATGTATATGTTTACCTGGGCGTACCTGCTGGTGGTTGAGGACTGAGGTTTTCACAACGTGTCCTGGCCCACGCCCTGGCGTTGTTCGCTCAGAAACCTGCAACAATGGACAAATATCAAAGCTAACCTAGCACAATTAGTAATCAACAATGGTCTGGAAGCATATGAAGAGTAGACAAATATCCGGGTTTGATGACGGTATAAAATGATGAGTTGACAGTGGGAAAAAACTCATGATATTGAAACACTTGTCTGACATTTCTTTTAATCATGTACATTCCATATTATTACGCTACAACTTTTAAATTCAATGTGACTAGCATTATTTGCTATTGTTACATCAATGAGCTGTAAAAAGACAGTTACGTTCATGCAGTCATACCTCTTTCCAGGGGCGTAGCCAGCATTTTTCGAGACAGGTGCATCCGGTCGGGGGCCCGTCAAAGGGGGGGGGGGGGGGGGGGGGCAGTCCCCATAAATATCCGAAACGGCATTTGGGCCGATTCCAGGCCTGAGAGGGCCATAGGCGTACCCAGGATTTGGCCAAGGTAGTACCCGCTACCAGTTTAATGGGCCCCGGAGCGTCAGGGCCCCTTTCCTAGACTGAGGGCCCTTTTACCCCTACCCCAGCAAAACAAATGTTGTTGTGCGGGGGGTTGGGTAAATAATGAAAATGCGTTGTTGAGCGCGGGGATAAATAATGAAAATAAAAAGTTAATATCAGATCCGACATGTTTTTAAGTCGTGATTTGAAGGAAGGGAAAGTATCCTGAAAGTTGAAATGGTTCTTATCTGGCTTAAAATATACCTCTATGCACGGGTGGTGTTTCCTATTCAAATGGTAGGGCCACTGCCCCACCAACTTTGTGTTTTTCCCCACCAACTCTCGTCAGATTTGGAGGTCATCGGGCATTAAAATGGTAATTTTCAACTCAACCAAGCAAAATTACATTTTGTCCCACCATCTTTCTTGCAAAAGCTCCACCTATGCCTCTATGGGTCTGTTGGACCCACCGAGGCCTTGGAAGATCGGTCTTGAAGGGCCTAACAGGGATCCCCACAGACCGGCCAAGGGCGATCTAAGTCCGACTGAGGACGCCACAGTTTGAACGAGGGTCCCTCACGCTGACCGAGCGTTTGTTCTTCAGGCCGGTTCAGGTCTCCTTAGGCCGACTGAAGGTCTTTCAGACCGACCGAGAGCACCCTCAGGCCGACCGAGGTCCACTCAGGCCCACCAAAGGCTACCTCGGGTCGATCGAAGTCCCCTAGGGGCGGCTGAGTGCACCCTCAGGCCGATTGAAGGCTCATTGAGCCGACCGAAGGGCCCCTCAGCCGGTCAAGGGCCCCTCAGCCGGTCAAGGGCCCCTCAATCCGACCGAGGGCTCCCTCAGGACGACCGAGGGCCTGTCCTGTGGCCTGACTCTCCAAGGTTCATCTCAGACCGGCGAAGGTCCATCTCAGGCCGACTGTGGGCCCTTCAGGCAGACCGAGGGCACCCTTATGTCGACTGAGGGCCCTCTCAAAGCCGGCCGAGGGCCATCTCAGGCCGACCAAGCGCCTCCTTAGGCCATCCGAAGGCCATCCTAGGACGACCAATGGCCTCTCAGGCCGACTGAGGATTGCCGGTCCCTCAGACCGACAGAAGGCCCCTCAGGGCTCAGGCAGTCCGAGGGCAACCTCATGTAAACCAAGGGCACCCTCAAACCAGACGATGGCCATCTCAGGCCAACCGAGGGTCCCTCAGGCCATCCGAGGGCAATCCTAGGACGACTAAGGGTCCCTCAGACCGACTGAGTGCCCCTCAGGCTGACTGGACCGTTCAGGCCGACTGAGGGCCCCTTGGGCCGACTCAGGGCCCCCTCAGGTCGACTCAGGGCCCTTCAGGCTGACGGTCCCCTCAGGACGACTGAGGGTCCCCTCAGGCCGACTGAGGGCCCCCTCAGGCCGACTGAGGGCCCCTTCAGGGCGCATGAGGGCCCCTCAGGGCGACTGAGGGCCCCCTTAGGTTGACTGAGGGCCCCTTCAGACCGACTGAGCCCCCCCCCCCCACCCACGGGTCTACCGAAGGTCCCTCAGATCGACCGAGGGTACGTCTGGCCAGCTAAGGGCCCCTGAGACCGCTTAGGGCCCCTTAGACAAAAATAAAATGGGCCCCTCAGCTCAAGGGGGTACCCGCGGGTGTCCAGGGTACCCCCTTCGATACGCCCTTGGAGAGGCCCATGCCAGGTCCGAGGGGGCCCATTCCAGGCCTGAGAGGGCCCTCGAAAGGGTTCTTCTTCCTTATCATAGGGCTCTCTGAGATACTAGAAGGGTCCTTGTATTGTGTGAGAGGGCTTTGGACCGCTTCTCTCATGGTGTTTACATCAACATAAAATGACGGCCGCCAGGCCGTGTGGTTGCAGCCGGGCATAGGGGGCCCGGCAAAATCTCCCGGGTGCAGGAGCACCATTTGCACCCCCCTGGCTACGCCTCTGCCTCTTGCACAAAATGCTGATTGTGTCTTTCATCTCATGATAGCCAGTTCAAGCGCCAATTTCTACCAGGTCAGCCGTCAGTTACCACATTTCTTGGCAAAACAATGCTCAATTCTTGATTTGCAAAACACTTTCTTTTTAATTACAGCAAACTGTTTATCACTGAAGTGATCCTTGCATATTCTTGGGTTTAATTGCTTATAGCGGTCTGAGTCTGAGCTGGTCTGAGCAATGCAGTACCCAGTTTGGCCTTCTTGATCGCTCAGTGGAAGCATTTGGCAACCTATGTGTAGCTTCTTGACTGAGTCTCATATCATGCAAGACATTGCTAGTTGATGCTGGAAAACCAAAACAACATCAAGTTGCCAAAAACTGGTGACCAAACATCAGTAAACAATCACACATTAGGATTGGTACGGGAGTGTAGGAGTCACCATCAATTCAGTTTGATCTGTCTGATGTACACCACCCTTTTCACAACTTACTCTGTGGTAAAATACTCTGAGGCCTGTTCAAGCTAGAATAGCATAGTCTTAAAATACTTATTCTGATCGCATAGCCGGATGCTGGCAGACACCATCCAAGGCTATGTAAACAGACCGCCAGTTTATACAGCCTTTTTCAAGACCACCTTGGCATACGTGACAATTCTTAAGCTCTTTGCCATCTGGATGACGATTGTAGAAGGAGTTACTAAATTAAAGACGCTCTAAGCCAGGCAAGAAATGCTATGCGTTTAATCGTTTTTCATCAATTTTAGAGCTTTGAATTATCTGCAAGTCCTACACTGGATCACACAAAGATTATTAATAAGTAAAAGATTCATAAGTAAAATATTATTAAATTCAATTCTTACGGGACTCTGTATTACTACATACTGTTCGTTCGGGTTTTGTGGTTTTTGTGGGTTTTTTCCTTGCGGCGTTTAGCGTTGAGAATTTGGTGGTGGCGTATTAATTTTTTGGCATGAAAATTCATGAAAAATATCGAATTTTATGGGAAAAACTAGGTAACTGCTGCTGTCGTTGGAAAAAAGTTTATTTTATCATATATTGCTTATTGTGACCGGAAATATACCATAAGTGAGGTGCTTTCATTAACATAAAAGAGATGACTGGCTCTGCCTCAGCCAGTACTGCAGAAAGTACGCGGTGACATCACTGCGCACACCGAAATGTCCTTGCGTGCAGAAGAGGTAATTTCCATACAAATGTGACTACCATGTGACTTCTACCACCTTTATAAGTAAGTTTTACTATGTAACTCAATTATTCTGGGAAAAAACGTATAATCCCTTTAAGAGATCATACAAAGTCTATATTCTTAGCAAAATGTAATACAAAAACGTCAGAAAATAGCAAATGGCAAGAGCTACATAATATATTCCCGGATTTGTGAAAACTTTAGTTTCTGACCCCTAAAAAACATTTAAAAGAAATCAATAAAAAACTATTTCTTGTAAAAATGGCCTAAAAGTCAAACATTGCAAATATGTTAAAAATTCAGCAGATTTCGCATCTTTATACATAAAGAGGTGATTTAAAACAAACTTTTCTTAGTAAAAGCTGCGTAGACTTTCTTTTGAAATAGGAAACGTGTCAATTTGTTGCCCATTTCAGGCGGTTTGGGAGGCTTGGCCGCTTTGCCCCCTCTTGGATCCGCCAACTGCCAAAAACATTGTGGGGCCGAGCGGGTACCGGGGCCGCTCTTAAAATTATGGACGGCGGTTCGCGGCCCCTATGTTAAAGCAATGGAAGTGGCCCACGCCACGATCGCGGCCCAGAATGTTAGAGACATTTCAGGACACGTATTTTTGGCGATAATGATTTCTATCCGATACAAATAAAAAATAATAGCCGATGGTGGGGGGGGGGGGGGGGGGTATTTGTGGTTCACAACTAGCAAAAATAAATAAATAAACTTGGCAACTAATTTGAAAAGTATGTGTAGTTGCTCATTACTCTTTACATAATTGATGACCACAGAGCAAAACAGATTGTTAAATTGGGACATTTTCGGTCCCGGAGCAAGTTCTTGTGGGGAATATTTTGGCGCCCACTATATATAGTAAGTTCGCACTTTTTAACACCCATGGGCACCCACAAAGAGATAGGAAACCACACCCCTGCATCAGGCCCGGCTGTGTGTATGGAATGTGGTCTGGTGGATGTGAATTGTGTTATTTATTTTGGTCACTGGTGTGGGATATCCAATCGGTTGTTATTGTGCATACCAGGGAGTCGTCTAACATGTTAACTACGGGGTCAAAACTCCCGCAGTCACGGCTCTGCCCCCCTCCCTAGTCGAGGCAAAACAAAAACGCCAGGGGGGGGGGGCAAGTTTAAACAAGAACAGATGATAATTGTTGGCGAGATGCACATTTTAACTATTCTGTGCAAGTTATAGGCCAGGGATGTTAAAGGATCCTATTCAGTTGAGGTGGCTTCAACCTCCCCCCCCCCTCCAACTTGGACGAGAAAGTGGGTCAAATCCGGGGAGAAATCTGTAATTGTGTGGATTTTCATGGTACTTTAAGCCAGGCACGTAGCCAGGATTTTTCTCATGGGAGGGGAGGGGGGCACATCAGAGGTGGATCAAATTTCGCTCCGTTTCGTTAGAGACAAGTTGTTGACCGGGGGAGGGGGGGGGGGGGTGTCGCTTCGTCGCAGAATCGCGTTTTATCTAGTGCAAACTTGGTTTGCACAGGATCGCATTTTATCTAGTGTTAACTAGTTTGCTCAGAGGGGAGCATAGCCCCCGTGCTCCCCTCCCCTGGCTACATCCCTGCTTTAAGCGATTTTTTTTTCCCAGCTCAGCCCCCCCCCCCTCCCCCCCCCCCTAACTTTTATGGAGAATCTACACCCCTGGTATATGCCATACGACCTGATGCACACACATATACATATATAGAACTCTATACACTTTACAATAACTACAATAAATTCATTGTAACCGATCCATGATAGATGGTGTATAATGGCAATGATAACTCAAACGATGTCTTATATAATGTCCAATGCTTATTTTGTTTATATTTTGTGTAGCTTTTTTGCAATCGTCAACTGTCTTATGAAACCTGCAAATTATATCGCCTCCCGACATTATATCATTATATAAAGGTACGGGTAAAATCGGAACGGGCACATGGGTACACAGCCACAGACTTTTCAAAGAGTAAGTTCGATGACAAGCTCGGCTTCGGCACGCTCGTTAAAGGAAATAGTTCACCTTCAACATGGGATTTTGAACTGAAATAGCAGTTTTGTAGCCCGTGTTGAGAAATCCTTATCTGCAACTTTTCTTGGCTGAAAAGACTCTCCAGCCGAAGATATTTGACTTTTTGGCGAAGGAATGCGGCGCATATATGATATACCGTACCGTCTGAGAGTGCCAGCACTACCAGGGCGCATGCGCAGACCAATAACGCGCACCATAACATTAATAATTTACGACCTTCTGTCCTGAATTGGCGCGATGTAGGACCATTTTTGAAAAGAAAAAAGAAACTGTATTAGAAAATATAATAAAATCGTGTTCTGAAAAATTTCCGAAGGTGAACTATTTCCTTTAAGTTAGATGACAAACACATTTTCGGAAAGATGTATGTCCCGGCACGCTCGTTGCGTAAAGAGATGTGGCAAAGTCTGCAACAGGTGAGAAGACACTTGTGGAGCATTGTTACAGGGGAGTGTCAACCCTGAAGAGATGCAATTCATTCACCAGACGATAGACTCTAACATGTATGCCTGTGTTCTAACATGTATGCCTGTAAAGCAGGGACACGTCTAACATGTTAACTGCGGGGAAAAAACCGCAGTCACGGCTCCTGCCCCCCCCCCCCCCCGCAGTCGAGGGAAAACGGCCCATGTGGGGGGGGGGGGGCAACTTTAAACAGGAACAGGTGATAATTGTTGGCGAGATGCACATTTTAACTGTTCTGTGCAAGTTATAGGCCAGGGATGTTATAGGATCCTATGCAGTTGAAGTGGCTTCAACCCCCCCCCCAACTTGGACGGGAAATTGGGTCAAATCCGGGGAGAAATCTGTATTTTTGTGGATTTGCATGGTACTTCAACACGCGCCCTGGAGGGCCTCTGATAAGACCCCCCATGATCTCGAAAACCACGCAACGTAGCGACAAGCGGAACACGACGTGAGATAGCTCGAGACAAGCTCTTTCGAACGTTTTTCGTTAATTTTTTATCAGGTCAATATTGAGGTCACCAGAGGTCATCAAGGGTCAGATTTTCAAGTTGTAGGACTTCGCTTCGAACACCCCCAAATATCTCGGGAACTATGATAACGGAAAAAGTACTCGGAAGCTCTTAAAAAATGCAATCGACATAGGTGGCATCAGATTTGAGCTCAGGTCAATAGTTTAGGCTCCAGAGGTTAAAAAATGTCGAAAAGGTGATTTTTTTGCAAAACTGTTTTTCGCAAATAACTTTTTACCTAATAAAGATAAAGCAATAGTTTTTACGCTATCGTGTTTTTTTCTTCATGTCACTTCGAATCATATTCATGGTGACCAGGTTAGGTCAACTGAGAAATTTGACCTCAGGTCAAGGTCAAGTGGTGACCCAAGTTGATCATGTTACATATTGAGAGACGTGTCCCGATGAGACAAACACATTGGTACCATTTTCTCTTCTCTATCTGCATTATGTCGACAGTTATCAACAAAATAGTGTTGGCGGTCACGAAATTGACCTGACCTTAGGCCACCGATATTATAAATCCGAGATAAACAAATTGTTGGTATCTATGATCCTGCAAGATTGAAACCGATCGACCTAAAACTGTGGCTGTGGTACTACTGCAAACGTTTTGGAGTTGAGATCATCACGTGACCTGGTCTGGTGACCTGACCTGAGATGACCCGAGGTCAAGAATTGTACATAATGTGGGAAGTTTATTGCCAAACAGGTGTGCAAAAAACGGCGGCGCGCAGCGCCGCCGTTTTTGTGCTATCTTTGAAAAACCGGAGGGGGCGGATTTCGCCCCCACCCCCCACCAGGGCGCGTGTTAAACGATTTTTCCCAGCAATTTAGATGGTGTATAATGACAATAACAACTCAAACGATGTTATATATTGTAGGTATTAGCAAAGCTTTCGATAGCAAGTAGCATGATCACTGCGAGATGCTGAGAATGAAAGAAAACACACGTCACACAGAAACGGAAACCGACGCAGGCAGGGCTGCGGAGTCGGAGTCGAACTCGGAGTCGGAGTCGGTCGGAGTCGGCAGTTTTGGCCGGAGTCGGAGTCGCTAAAATCTTATCGACTCCGACTTCGGCCCGGTGTCGGTGTCGACTTTTTGGCGATTGGCGGTTACTTTGGCCGGTAGAATAATCGTCGGCCTAGGGACATTAACTTTACATCCCTTTCGAAAGAAAATGAGTGGAAAATGAATCGAGTGGAAAATTTACTCAACCAGCGGTAGATTTGCGCCTGATGAAAATAGGGCAATAATGTTACGTCATCTGATGATGATTAGGGATTTGGACGCATCGACTCTTACGGTCACACGGCGCCCATTTTAATGTCATCTTGCTTGTTTCCTCAAGGAGATTCGAATCATACCATGGTCGCCAGGTTACCTAGGTCAAATTCAAAATTTGACCTCATGTCAAGTCATATGGGCATATGGTGAACCAGGTATGTCGTGCTGCGCAATGTCGGGCGTGTCTCGACGAGACACACACAGTGGTGTCGGTCTCACGTTCTTATCTTCCTTTTATTCCTCCGCCTGCAAGCGAGCGCGACTGGGCTGGACGCTCGGCCGGCACGCCGCGCCAGTGCTCGGGCGGCGTAGCATTGTTCTCCATAAGATGGCATTGCAGATATTGCTTATCATGCGGTTGGAGAACGGATATAAGCCGGAGTCAGAGTTGGAGTCGGAGTCGGAGTCGGAGTCGATTTTTTCAGGCCGGAGTCGGAGTCGGAGTCGGAGTTGCTAAAATGATGTCGACTCCGCAGCCCTGGACGCAGGTAAATAGGCCTGTTTTCAATAAAAACATGCACATTTTGTATGACGCCACTGCTAGTTCTGCTGAATTGATTCCATCTTTGAAAGTCGCACAGCTTAACCCTATCTGTAACAGGCTCCTGACTACCCCTATTTGTAACAGGGGGGGGGGGGATTCCGCCCCCCCCCCCGGAGATCTCGAGATCTAACCGTCCGATTTTGTACAAATGAAACGGCGTTTGGTTCCCCTCAACACGATCTACATTTCTAAAAAATCAAAAAAATCACAATTTTTGATAGGGGGGCAACAGGGGGCAAAAACTACACATTTTAGTGGTATATGTGATCCAACACAGCTGTCATGTTTATCAACTGATTTTAACACAACCAATGGGAATCGATAGAGATTAAATTGGAAATTGATATATGGCGATGACTCTTGAAAATTCAAAAATCATAGGCGTGTGCAGGTCACTCAATATGGGGGTGAAGTAAATGCGGAATACAACTATTTTTTTTGTGTTGTTTTTTTGATAAATGAAATGGTATATTATTGTGACATTAGACAAAACAGTTATAAATCATATTTTTGCCATAGACGGTACCAGGTTAGTGAAAAAGGAAGGTCAAATAGGGGAAAAATATTAACCGCAGGCATGTTGCTACCCAACACTATAAATAAGTTACTGATCGTAGATAGTTCCTTTTTTAATATTATACTTCATCATAAGCGCATCCAGGATCCAAACTGGGGATGCACAAGACCTTTTGATAAGTATATTATCCGCTTTTATGATACTAACTAGTCAACAGTGACTATTTCACTTACAACTCCCTGTATGTCCCTGTATATCCCTGTATGTCCCTGTCCCTGTATGTCCCTGTATGTCCCTGTATGTATGTCCCTGTGTGTGTCCCTGTATCAGCGTTTTATTTACACGTTTGTTCCTACTTTCACTGGCGATTTTAATCGCCTTTTATGTATTTATTTTATGCTGCTGTGTTTACTATGCAGTATAGTTGTGTTCTCTTATTGTACTATGTGCACTCATGTAGTTTGTGAATGTTTTAATTTCCTGTTGCATGAGGCAGCATGACTGCAACCGTAAGTGGGCCCTGTGCCTGTGGTTGTTGACTCTTAAATAAACAAATAAATAAACTATACTTGGCGTCAGGCGGAGCGGGGCGGAGCCAGAACGTCAGCTGCTGTCGTACGATTTCTCGTGAAATGCAAAGAGAAACTTACTTCTTTCTCCACATACATCCATCCATTGTCCAAACTAAAGTCATATTCGTAGTTCTTAGCTCAAGATGCACCGTATGGTTGAATTTCAAGACACCTTTCAAGGTGACCTATTCCCTTTAAATATATTCACTTACCCAGTTGTAAGCATATATTTTGGACCTTAGATGAACACTTCACCTAAGCTGCATTGGTGTTGCACTTGGTTTAAGCAAAGAATATCACTATTTACAATTGTTGCACAACGCTGCAATTAGTTGGTTTTGATACGTAGTGGTGAGCGGACCCGTCAAGGTCATTGGCTGGAAGAAAACCGAACTTTGAACGATGATATTGGGCGACTGGTAGGGAATTTCGAAAAATGGACTGCATAGTGTTAATCGGATGCGATTGCTCTTTAACATATCAAATTTTACTTTAAAGAGACAGTGTCCCTTTAAAGGGAATGTTTACCCTTTGTATTGGTTTTAAACTGAGATAGCCATTATCTTGGGCCGTTATTGAAATGTCTAAATTACTAAGGTCATTTTCCCCAAAACTTAGCCGTTTTTAAGCAATGTAATTTACCATTTGCAAAATGACTCCAGACTGGTGCAGCCGCTGATTGGCTGACAGACACTTTTTTAGCCAATCCCACTTTGTCAGCCAATCAGCGGCGGTCTATAGCTCAATAGTGACGTCATTCGCCCAAATCTAAAAAAAAACTGAATTTGTATAAAGTTAAGTGACTCTTCGAGTGAAAAATATCACCATCGTTTTCAACAGCACTTACTTCATCTTTTCTGCTACAACCAGCGTATAGTTGACAACTTTCAGAAAGGTGAAACATTCCCTTTAAAGGGAATAGTTCACCTTTAACATGGAGTTTTGGACTGAGATAGCAGATTTGTAGAGCAGATCTCAAAATGGGTTGTGGTGAAAGAATTACCTCCCTACGTTAAGTAATTTAGACACAGGACTAGTGTGCCCGGTTTCATATCCGCTGTTCCGGGCCACGATCGGGACATCTCCCTCGCCGCTCGCCGCCGCCGGCTCGCCGCCGGAGGCAGGTACACTCTCTGGCACGTAGTCTCTGGTCACGACGCCTCGTTAATATCCGCTCAGCCGCCCGGGCGGCGCGGCGGCCCGTTGTCAGAGACTGTAGTTGGCGTCAGGCGGAGCGGGGCGGAGCCAGAACGCCAGCTGCTATCGTACGATTTCTCGTGAAATAGAAAGAGAAACTTCCTTCTTTCTCCACATATATCCATCAGTTGTCCAAACCAAAGTCATATTCGTAGTTTTGAGCTCAAGATGCACCTGATGATTGAACTTCAAGACCACTTGCAAGGTGACCTATTCCCTTTAACCCTATTTGTAACAGGGGGGGGGGGGGGGGCGGATTCCGCCCCTCCCCCACTCATGTTTTTCGCAGATATCTCCAGAACGGCTGGCAGCAGGCCCATGAAATTTGGGGACTTTTCATAGAATTAAATACCGCATTTGGAGTCAAAATGTTGAGTTCTTAACCTGAACAGAGGTGGTTCCAGGGCACAGTTTTGGGTGGGTTCGGAGGCGATATTTGGCGATAATACGGAAATGCGATCTTCACGGTTTCTTCCTAACTGCCTCAAGTATGAAGGAGTTACATCGGTTTACAGTGATTGCAAAAAGTGAAAATTAGTTGAAGTTAATGGGATATCATAAAAATTGCATGGCAGAGGCGGTTTCAGGGGCTTGAAAAGGAGGGGTTTCCAGGAAGTATTCAATGCTTGGCGGGAAGCAAATAGAGCAATGTAAGGGGCATTTATAGTTATCAAGATGTAAAAGATAGCTTTTGCGTCCATTATTTGCATAATTTATTACATATAGAGTTTCAGGGGCGTGTTCAGGCACATGAAAAGGGGGTGACTGGCATGGTGATGACGATATGCCAGCGATAACGGCGCAATAGACGGTTAGCTTATAATGATATATGCACATATGAGGCCAGAAAAGGGAATAAAGTAATTTTTTGCAGAGGCGCGCTCAGGAATGGAAGAAAGGGGGTAATATTATTGCAAGGAAACTAAGAGGCATGGGCGTACAATGGCATAACATACTGCAGTTTTTGGATGAAACACGCACCACAGGCTACTCTACGAACGATTATAAGATAATAGGCGAGTCCAGGTAGGGTAAAAGGGGGTAAGCAATGTTAATTGAAGTTGTAAGTGAAATAGTCACTGTTGACTAGTTAGTATCATAATAGCAGATAATATACTTATCAAAAGGTCTTACGCCGCCTCAATTTTGATCCTGGATACACCTATGATGAAGTACAACATGCAACAAGGAACTATCTACGATCAGTAACATATTTATAGTGCTGGGTAGCAACTTGTCTGCGGTTAATTTTTTCCCAATTTGACCTCCCTTTTTCACTAACCTGGTACGGCCTATGGCAACAAAATATGATTTTTAACTGTTTTGTCTAATGTCACAATCACATACCATTTAATTTATCAAAAAACAACATAAAAAAATGGCTTATGCATTTACTTCACCCCCATATTGGGTGACCTGCACACGCCTATGATTTTTGAATTTTCAAACGCCACCGTCATATATCAATTTCCAATTAAATATCTATCGATTCGTATTAGTTGTGTTAAAATAGGTCGATAAACATGAAAGCTATGTTGGATCAAAAATACCACTAAAATTTGTAGGTTTTGCCCCCCTGTTGCCCCCCTATCAAAAATGTATATATATTTTTTATTTATAAATGTAGATCGTGATAAGGGGAACCAAGCACCGTTTCATTTTTGAAAATTGGACGGGTAGATCTCGAGATCTCGGGGGGGGGGTCGGATTCCGCCGCCCCCCCCCCCCCCCTGTTACCAATAGGGGTAGCCAGGAGCCTGTTACAAATAGGGTTAAGGTCTTTTAAGAGATTACACTGGTAGCTGCTGTCCTTTGTAAAGATAGCGTGACAGGTACAGGTCACTGCAAAAGTAATGGTAGGTACTAGTGACTATTCAGCAAATCGCTTATATCTTCTAAACCGTTTGGAAGAATCGTTCGAAATTTTGTGTGCTGGTCGCTGGCTTTGCCTACCTAAATATGAATCGCTCTTTTTTATTTTCCAATCACCCAATTTTCTGCAATTTGCGAACAATCTTCAGAGCCATCTATCGTCTAAGTTCGTAACTTAATTCCTACATACGCCTATGATGCCCCAGCCAGCCATGACCGCACGCGGCCAATCAGCGCTCTCGAATCAGCCGCGCGACTGGGGTTGGTGGAGGTCGGCTGAATGAATGGAGCTCCTGCGTAAAGGCTAGCGTCAGACAATTTGGTCACGTGGTTTGAACCGTGCGGGCCGGGTCAGCTGGGTCAATGCCCTCTGGGCATGACGCTCGCAGAGGGCCGATAAGCCGCGAGTTCGGAGCCGGGCAGGCCGGGCTGGGCAGGCCGGGCCCGTAGCCTATGTCTATCTCAGGTGAACGCAATTATCGTCATCGTGTGCGTTATTTTAGCGTGCTTTGCTGACTGACAAAAACGGATCGAATAGAATGTTACGATGAACGGACAAGTAATGTAGGAAGTTGATAGATTTGTAAAGGGGCATATACGAAAGAACAAATCATAGCAATAATAACGGTGGAAGGGGGGGGGGCACCGAAGCTCTTGAAGATGTTTCAAAGGACTGTGGAAGCTACTCCAATATTGGACTATAAACCCAGTACTAGGTGAATCAATTTTATCTGTATAAGCATTAAAAGGACACATTCCGATAAAAGTAACGTAGGTATATTTTTAGACGTTTCCGTAAGGCTTCGTATTTGTGGGGTAGCCCCGACTGGTGGGTAGCCACCTTAAAATGGAATTACAATTTCTTGAAATTTATTTTTGCCTCGCCTCAAACGTTTATTAGATCCGTTTTTGTAATACCTTTGCACCTATGGCGGATGGACAATCAATTCGACTTTCAGTTTATTAACTGCAAATCAATTCGGTTTTGAATATCCTCACAAGTGTATCAAAAGTTATGAGTGTTTGAGAAAATGTCAATGTTCATAATAAATGTACACCATTTCCTGAAAATCGTTGAGACATGCCAAAACATAAAACTATTAACATGAGTAGCTCATTGTGCACGAAAACGGTTTGCTTTTGTCACTCTTTTAAAAAAGAGTGTGCACACCAGAATCTTGCAGCATGGAAAAACAACCAACGAGGTAATATCGACCACAATAACAAGGGTTTAGCTAACCAAATCGATGCCATTTCAATCATCGAACAAATTTATCACCCAAACAATAAGCGACAATCATAGACACGACGATAATACCTTGCAATCATTGCAATCATTGCCGACAGTGCTCACCTTTCTCTGTTAAAGGCCAATTTTCACAAACCTTAAATCTACTTTTTTCTCAACATTACCAACCTCATTATAATATGCTTGTTCGATGTTTTGTTTTCTCATATACGTTTTAGTTTACGTGGTATTTCTTATATGATAAATACATTTGAAGAGGCTCTAACTTGAAATATTTGATTTACACCGAAAATGTTCGCTGTGGGGAATGCCCGATTATCCGAGCTGGCCGGTATTATCCGATTTCCAAATTTGGGATATCATGGTATAGAACCGTCTTCAGCTCACCATCCTAAACAAATCGTCCATCCACATATCCTGAATACTGCTTTTCACAAATAAGACATTGGTGATGTCATTATATGGGTGGAACAATAAGCAAGGTGAATGGAATGGCATGTAATGTATGGAAAAGTTAGTTATTAACCCTATTTGTAACAGGGGGGGGGGGCGGATTCCGCCCCCCCCCCCCCCTCATGTTTTTTCGCAGATATCTCCAGAACGGCTGGGAGCAGGCCTATTAAATTTTGGGACTTCTAATAGAATTGAACTCCGCATTTGGAGTCAAAATTTTGAGTTCTTAACCTGAACAGAGGCGGCTCCAGGGTACAGTTTTGGGTGGGTACGGAGGCGACATTTGGCGATAATACGGAAATGCGATCTTCACGGTTTCTTCCTAACTGCATCAAGTATGAAGGAGTTACATCGGCTTACGGTGATTGCAACAAGTGCAAATTAGTTGATGTTAATGAAATATCATAAAAATTGCATGGCAGAGGCGGTTTCAGGGGCTTGAAAAGGGGGGTTTCCAGGAAGTATTCAATGCTTGGCGGGAAGCCAATAGAGCAATGTAAGGGGCATTTATAGCTATCAAGATGTAAAAGATAGCTTCTGCTTCCATTATTTGCATAATTTATTACATATAGAGTTTCAGGGGCGTGTTCAGGAACATGAAAAGGGGGGGGGGGTGACTGGCATGGTGATGACGATATTCCAGCGATAACGGCGCAATATACGTTTAGCTTATAATAATATATGCACATATGAGACCAGAAAAGGAAATAAAGTCATTTTTTTGCAGAGGCGCGCTCAGGAATGGAAGAACGGGGGTCATACTATTGCAAGGAAACTAAGATGCATGGACGTGCAATGACATAACATGCTGCAGTTTTCTGATGAAACACGCACCACAGGCTACTCTACGAACGATTATAAGATAATAGGCGAGTCCAGGTGGGGTAAAAAGGGGGGGGGGGGGGTAAGCAATGTTAATTGAAGTTGTAAGTGAAATAGTCACTGTTGACTAGTTAGTATCATAATAGCGGATAATATACTTATCAAAAGGTCTTGCGCCGCCCCAGTTTGGATCCTGGATACGCCTATGATGAAGTACAACATGCAAAAATGAACTATCTACAATCAGTAACATATTTATAGTGCTGGGTAGCAACTTGTCTGCGGTTAATACTTTTTCCCAATTTTACCCCCTTTTTCACTAACCTGGTACCGCCTATGGCAAAAAATATGATTTATAACTGTTCTTTCTAATGTCTCAATCACATACCATTTCATTTATATAAAAAAACATCAAAAAATGGTTTTATTACGCATTTACTTCACCCCCATATTGAGTGACCTGCACACGCCTATGATTTTTGAATTTTCAAACGTCACCGTCATATATCAATTTACAATTCAATCTCTATCGATTCCTATTAGTTGTGTTAAAATCGGTCGATAAACATGAAAGCTATCTTGGATCAAAAATACCACTAAAATTTGTGGTTTTTGCCCCCCGTTGCCCCCCTATCCCAAATTTATATTTTTATTATTATTTATAAATGTAGATCGTGTTGAGGGGAACCAAACACCGTTTCATTTTTGAAAATCAGACGGGTAGATCTCGAGATCTCCGGGGGGGGGGGCGGAATCCGCCCCCCCCCCCTGTTACAAATAGAGGTAGCCAGGAGCCTGTTACAAATAGGGTTAAATGAAATTAATGTAATTAATTATTAATTATTATTAATTAGTAAATGTATTATATATATTTAATGTATTCTGTACGTTTCAGCACAGAGAGCTGAGGCAGTATTTTATTGCCATACTGTCTCAGCCCTCGGTGTTATATAATAATTAAATATATTTATCTTACCTAAAGGGAATATTGACCGTTTGATTTATTTTCTGCACTATTTTATGTTGATTATTTTGGAAAAAGTTGTTATTTTATTGATTCGTATTATATACAGACAGAGGCAAAACTATACAAAACTCCGAATGTTGAAAATAAATGAACCACTATGACAATTGTTTAAAAAAATTGAGGGTTGCAAGTTGCAACCACTAACTAGACCGTCGTTGGGTGCTTGAGCTAACTGCTAATTTGGATACCATTGTATTAAATATTTGTTGATTGTGAAGGATATTAGGGAATAATAATAATAGACAGAGTGCAAGAAGTATTTTCAAAACCATTTTGTCAAAAATCAATACTAGATTTTGGTGCCAACCGAAATTCGTTACCAAGTACATGATATTTGTTTTGATTGAGGTCGTTAAAAGTGTGGAACGCTTGTCAACTTTAACATGAAATATATTTCGGTATGAATTTGTATACAATGCAATATGTGATGTATACAAATTGTGATAGTACAAAAAAAGAGATATTTATCAGTTTCTTTTTTTCTTTTCAAAAATGGTCCTACATCACAAACGGCCAATTCAGGACAGAATGTCGTAAATCATTAATTGTATGGTGTGCGTTATTGGTCTGCGCATGCTCAATGCAGTGCTGGCACTTTCAGACGGTACGGTATATCATATATGCGCCAAAATCTTTCGCCAAAAAGTCGCAGATCTTCGGCTGGAAAGTCTTTTCAGCCAAGAAAAGTTGCAGATAGAGATTTCTCAACACGGGCTACAAAACTGCTATTTCAGTTCAAAACCCCATGTTGAAGGTGAACTATTTCCTTTAACCTGCGCGGGGGGGGGGGGGGGGGGGCAGGCAGGCCCCCCCCCCCCCCACCTCCCCCCACCAGATATCTCGAGAACCGCTCGGTCGATTTCGATGGGGAAAACGCCATTCGATTCGTCATGACAAGATCTCTCTTTTTGGTCCCCGATATTTTTGTTTTGTTCAAAAATAGGGGGCCAGGGGGCAAAAAATCAGAAAATGCTGGTGTTTTTTTAAAGGTTATTACGGCCATGTGGCTCGACCGATTTGCATGCCCAAAACGTTTTTGAGCTTCAAATGTACTGGTGTTTAATATATCAAAAGACAAAAAAAAAATCATAGGGGTATTCAGGGAATGTAAAATGGGGGGATTTTCTGAGAAGAAAAATAATGTGCTGTTCGTGATTGTTTGGGACGACATGAACGTCACATGTGGGCATTATATGCCGTAATTTGTTAAATTTCATATATTGCGCATAGGCGGATCCAGAAAAATCATGGAGGGGGGGGGGGGGGCACTATGCGCGTAACGCTTTTATCATCTTACTAAATTGCAGTTGGACCTAATTTTGAGGGTGGGTATCGCCTCCCATTTTTCCCGAGTGCGCCTCTGCCCCAAAAATATGTACAATCCCAGTATCTATGAGCATATTGCATTGAAATTGTTTCTGACGCATTTATTGCATTGCAAACCACGAAGGAAGTTTGCGCCGCAAAACCGCATTCGTAATACCCTCCCCAAAACAAGAGCCTGGACCGCCTCTGCTGAACCGATTTTTCTTCTTCTAAAAATTCTGACACAACACGCGCCATTCAATTTTGAGAAAAGTCACAAAGTTTCAGGACGCTAGGTTAATGGTTTAGAAATAGCAAGTCAAAAACCACCGGGAGAGGCAGAATCTTCCCCCGCAGGGAATAGGGTTAAGGTTTTGGAGTAATGTCCATCAATAATCCATGCTTTTGTCCAGTTCAAGTTCATCATGAACTGGACAATAGCATGGATTAGTGATGGACATTACTCCAAAACCTTAAACCAAGTGCATGCCACTAATGAATGAATGCCATGTCATTAATTTGAACCTTCCTGCAAGGAGCACCAATAAAGTGATGAATAGTTATGTAGGCATTTTACTGTCTATGATGTATACGTATTTCATGTAGGTATATACTATATATGTTATTTTCGAGCTAAGTTTGGAGGGATCTTCCGAACCAATGATCGCAGCGAGACGCGCAAGGCGCCATTCGCAGGCTCTCAATGAAACACATCTAAAACATACACGAAATATTCACATATTCAGGTCAGATGTCGGGTCACGGTCAGGTTAAAGGTCAAAATCGAGGTATTTGAGTGTACCTATGGACCAAGGGCGGATCCAGGGGGGGGGGGGGGGGCAATTGGGGTCATGCCCCCCCCCCCCAGCCTGTTTAAGGGGGGGGGGGGCAAACTATGTTTTGCCCCCCCCCCCCCCAAGACGTGAAGTCGAATACATGCTATATTTGAGTTTTTGGAACGGTACTGGGCATCCCAAAATTGCAGCAGTCAAAATCCAGCTAGCCACAGTCAAAAACTGTAAAATGTCGCGCCGCTTCGCGGCATGACACAAGTTTCGCAATTGCATATACAAATTTGTAAAATGTATTCCATTAAGTGTCTTGCAGAGGCTCTCCTTGGCGGTAATTGCTGGCCCCAGGGCCAACTCTCTTCATAAAATATTAACTTTAAAGCGGGCTACATGTTTAGCTAGTCTGCCGAGTTAAGAAAAAGGCGACGCGAACGCAACGACGCGGACCTCGGCAACCGGAAGTTGTTCTAGCGGTGCCCAACTTGCTGGCCCGAAGAGCTAATAGTGGGGACCAGGCCAGGACTATCTCCCCAAGCCATCTCCCCCCAGGCTACTCCAGATCCACAGAGACCATTTATACGCGGAAATGTCGGTCTGCCTCTTGCTACTTTGAAACCATTTCCACCGTTGCCAGTTGTTTGTTACAGTTCGGTACATAGGTATGTATACATACTACAGTTATGATTACCATATGTACTCGACCCGGCGGGTGGCGCCTGATTACGGCGGCCGCCCTGTGTAGTGCTCCGTGTTTACGCCCGATTTAAACCGTCTAGAATAGTCAGTGTTTCGGTCAAGTAAGCTCATTACATAGCTAAGGCATTTCTGCATCCGCCTAGTGCAGCATTATGTCGCAGATGTTGCCCGCGCGGCTTAGCTTTGTTTTCTTGGCATTGTTTACAATGGTTAGGATGGCCGAGAGCCGGCCATGTCGTAGCCCCGCGCCCGGTGAACCAGCATTCTACCGTTTTCCCGAGAGGTTCTACGGTGCTCTGCACCAACCCTCGACGCCCGATCCGGTCTACCCGACTGCGGAGTGGTGGACTCACCACCTGGCGGCAGACACCGGCTCTACATATCAGCACCCGACCTGGAGCTGCACTGGTGGCGGCGCCAGACCGTTGGGGGATGGGGGTTCGACCGAGCAAGACCGACCGGGAACGCCCGACCGTGCCTGAGCGCGCCGCTGCACGAGACGCCGTGCGGCGGCTTCCAGGCCAGGGGCGACGCCAGGCGCACAAGAGGGAGGAGAGCGGGACGCCGCGTGCAGCGGCGCCGTCACCAACTCGACCGTGACACCGACCAGAGGCGTCACAGAGCGACACAAGACCAACCGCGACGAGTCCGAGTCGTCGCTGAGATTCGGCGCCGACCGATGCCTGAGCCCGCCCCCGTCGGGCATCTGCCGGACGATGCTCTGCCTCTGACGTCGCAGGTCCGCCTACCTGAGCCTCGTGCCGGTACGGTAGGTGGTGACCCCGGCTCGGCTGAGTGGTCCGGCTGTCCGGCGGGCGGATCGGCCCGGCCGTCCAGCCTGGCTGGGTCGCGAGCGGCATGCAGGGGCGACATCTATACGAGAGACGTACTACTGCAACTTCGCACTGCCGCCGCAGGCCGATCGGCGGATGCGTCGCTGACGCTGCTGCGACGACTCGGACTACACACACTGCGCCAAGAGAACGGCGAGCGTACGACGTGTCACCGAATCCCAGTTAGAGTGTCGGAGAGACCTACGGAACAAGTCATGGCGTGGAAAGACCATGCACGACGGGATTCTTCGCCGCGGGAGACGCCCGAGCGTTACCTGTCGCAGCCGACCCGCCTGACTCTGCGGCAGACGGAACAAGCTGAAACCAGAGCCGCAGCTACTAAGTCCAACACTCTGAAAATAGACCACTTAAATGTGCGTTCTCTCACAGCACATCTGGACGAAGTAAACCACCTGCTGCTGGCGGAATGCCTTGACATACTCGGTCTCGGAGAGACGTGGCTGACTGACGCCGTCGACACCTGCATGCTGGTTTTCCGGGATACGTCATCAGCCGACACGACAGACCGACCAAAAAGTCAGGAGGTGGAGTCGCTATCATCCACCGCAGCACCATAAACGTGGAACGGCTGCGGGTTCCAGCGGCCAAGTCCACTCTGGAGTCAATGTGGCTGCAAATCATCAGCAGGTCCCCATCATCGTTGCCGTCGTATACCGACCTCCATCAGGCTAGCCGACTCCAGCCATCGAAGACCTGCACAGCCAACTGACTCAAGTCGGGACGCGTGACCAGCCCATCTACCTTCTCGGCGACACCAATTTTGACGTCACCCGCCCTGACAAGCCAGGTGTGACGTCATACCTCCAACAGCTGAACGACCTATCGCTCAAGCAGCTCATCACAGAACCGACCCACCCCGGACTGAACCCTTCGCTGATTGACCACCTGATCACCAACAGACCAGAGCTAACGGTTGACGCGCGAGTTGTGCCCTACAACATCAGTGATCACGACCTCATTACTGCCTCCGTCTCTGTCGTCAAAACGCGGCACGTGGACAAGACAATCACTGTTCGAGCCACTCGACGCGTCAATGCCGAAGCTTTGTGCCTCGAGCTGCTCCAAGCTGACTGGACATCCACCTATGGCGCCAACTGCACTAACGACAAGTGGGACAGCTTCTACAACACATGGGACCGCATCATCAACAAGCACATGCCCATGAGGACAATCACATTGAAGCACAGACTGTACCCGTGGTTGCAAAATGAAGACGTCAAGGAGGCAATGGCTGCACGAAACCGGGCGTGCATTGACAGAGAGCGTACGCCTTGTGACGTCACAGAGAGGGAGTTCCGGGAATCCCTTTCCGCTATGAAACGACTTTATTGCGCTTTAAATTGACACAGCGCGCTCAAATTCGACGCGCCGTAACTTGACTGTCACCGCCAAATTGCACCCTCATATTGCGCCGAAACTTGACATAAGTGCAAAATGATAATATCTTCACGAAAACACGTGGGAAACCATGTAAAATGTGTCACATGACAGAAAGATTGTGCCAAGAAAGCTTATGCACCATTTGACCGAGTTTTCCATGAATTTTGTCCAAGAAATCAGCATTTTTCAGCGCCTTCGCCAAAATGCGCCAGAATCTGACTAACGTGCGCCATGAACCGACAGCTCAAATTTGTGCCTAGCGGTACTCGACATTTTACTTTTTGCCGACATTTAATTAATAATGGGCGAATTTATTATTGCTGACGTCCATTTTGATCGCCTCTGTGCACTCTTTATCGTCATGACACTCGTTTGTGATTTTTCGACACTTTTTTTGGGGGGATTGCGTCGTAACATATTTTCGCGCACGATTTGGGCCAAAAGGCCAGGTCATCATCATCATCAACATGTTTATTGTTTTATAACATATTTATATGGTACACATAAGGTAAAGTTGGCGCAAAAGCTGGGGAGCTTGACTCTAGGCGCCAACTCTAACACATATCATCAGATACCTAATAACTCAACCGCCGCCGTATCACCGGTCATCGCGCGCAGCAGATCATACACCGCGCGCCCCACCGGAGGAGTGACCCACCAGAGCCTGCACAGGACTACGATTTAATAAACACCAGTGAATCTGTGAGAGTTTTGCAAGTAGTTTTGGAAGTGACGGGCTACCGCGCGGCCGCCGTCGCTACTGAGACTCGTGCCGTGCAACAGGATTTGTGATTAGATGGATCTGGACTCATGCCGCAGGGGCGTCGCTACCGGGGGGGGTCCGGGTGCCCCGGACCCCCCCCCCCCCACACACACACACTTTTGAGTGGGCGCCGAAGGCGCTCCTTCCAAAAGTGGGTCTGTTCTAGGTTTTGAGAGGGCGCCGGAGGCGCCCTCTAAAAAAAACCCTCAAAAAATACAACCAAGGAAAAACTATAAAGAAAACACAAAAATGCCCGCCAGCCAGTGGTGTACCGAGTATACGGTCATTCAGGGCATAACCTGGTACTTTGGACCCGAGACGGCCATGCAAAGCTGGCAACCTTCCGATCAGTGATGGCGCCCCTCCGGCCAGTGACGGCGCCACTCCGGCCAGTGAGGACGCTCCCCCGGCCATTGAGGGAGCCCTCTGCCGTAGACGGCGCCTCTGCGGCCCGTGACAGCGCCCCTCCGTCCAGCGACGGCGCCCCTTCGGCCAGCAGCGGCGCACCTCCGGCTAGTGAAGGCGCCCCTCGGGCCAGTGACGGCACCCCTCCGGCCAGTGACCGCGCCCTCCGGCGAGTGACGGCGCCCCTCCGACCAGCGACGGCGCCCCACCGGACAGTGACGGCGCCTCTCCCGCCAGTGACGGCGCCTCTCCCGCCAGTGACGGCGCCCCTCCGGCGAGTGACGGCGCCCCTCCGACTAATGACTGGCCCTCTCCGGACCGTGACGGCGCCCCTGGCCAGTGACGGCGCCCCTCCGGCCAGCGACGGCGCCCCTCCGGCCAGTGAAGGCGCCCCTCTGGCCAGTGATGGCGCCCCTCTGGCGAGTGACGGCACCCCTCCGACCAGTGATGGTGCCCCTCTGGTCAGTGACGGCGCCCCTGGCCAGTGACGGCGCCCCTCCGACCAGTGACGGCGCACCTTCGGCCAGTGGCGGCGCCCCTCCGGTCAATGAATGCGCCCCTCTGGCCAGTGACGGCGCACCTCCGGCGAGTGACGGCGCCCCTCCGAATAATGACTGCCCCTCTCCGGCCCGTGTCGGCGCCCCTGGCCAGTGACCAGGGGCGTCGCTACCGGGGGTCCGGGTGCCCCGGACCCCCCCCCCACACACACACTTTTGAGCGGGCGCCGAAGGCGCCCCCTCAAAAAGTGGGTCTGTTCTGGGTTTTGAGAGTGCGCCGCCGGAGGCGCCCCTTAAAAAAAACTCACAAAAAATAAAACCAAGGAAAACAAAAAATGCCCGCCAGTATCTGTGCGCCCCTACGTCAGTGAGGGCCCAAGCCAGTGGCGTACCGAGTATACGGTCATTCAGGGCATGACCTGGTCCTTTGGACCCGAGGCGCCCATTCAAAGCTGGCGATCAGTGACGGCGCCCCTCCGGCCAGTGACGGCGCCACTCCGGCCAGTGAGGGCGCCCCTCTTCGGCCCGTGACAGCGCCCCTCCGCCCAGTGACGGCGCCCCTCCGACCAGTGACGGCGCCCCTCCAGCCAGTGACGGCGCCCCTCCTGCCAGTGACGGCGCCCCTCCTGCCAGTGACGGCGCCCCTCCGGCGGGTGACGGCGCCCCTCCGGATAGTGACGGCGCCCCTGCGGCGAGTGACGGCGCCCCCCGGTCAGTGACGGCGCTCCTCCGGCTAGTGACGGTGCCCCTCCGGATAGTGATGGCGCCCATCCGGATAGTGATGGTGCCCCTCCGGCCAGTGACGGCGCCCTTTCGGCTAGTGACGGCGCCCCTCCGGCCAGTGAAGGCGCCCCTTCGGCCAGTGACGGCGCCCCTTCGGCCAGTGACGGCGCCCCTCCGGCCAGTGACCACACCCCTCCGGCCAGTGACGGCGCCCCTCCGGCTAGTGATGGCGCCCCCCCCCCCACCCGGCCAGTGACAGCGCCCCTCCGGCTAGTGACGGCGCTCCTCCGGCTAGTGATGGCGCCCACACAATGTTAAAAGTACGACGAGCACGCGAGGAAGGAGAGGCGCCCCCCCCCCCCTGCAAAATGTTCACCAATATTGGTGGCGCCCCTGTCGATTAGGTGGCGCCCCTCAAGGCAATGACCTGGTCCTTCGTGAATTTATGCGCACGCCACTGGCCCAAGCTCATGGGCGCCCCTCTTCCAAAATGTGGCGCCCCTTTATTATAGTTGCGATGGCGACAAGATGCTTCCGAGGGCGGCAAGGTGTCTTCCGAGGGCGACATGGTGCCTTCTAAGGGCGGCATAATACGCTCTAAGGGCGGCAGAATGCCTTCCGAGGGCGGTAAGACGTCGTCTGATGGTGGCAAAATGCCTTCCGAGGGCGGCATGATGCCTTCCAAGGGCGGTATAATGCGTTCTGAGGGCGGCAAAATGCTTTCCGAGGGCGGCAATATGTCTTCCGAAGAGGGCGACATGATGCCTTCCAAGGACGGCATGATGCCTTTCGAGGGCGGCAAGATGTTTTGCGAGGGCGGGTGGAGTTTCCTATTCGGTGGGGCCCCAGCAACTGACGGTGGGGCCCCAGCAACTTCCCTCTTTGCCCCACCAACTTTTGTTAGATTTGAACGGTCCCTGGCGTTAAAATGACCATTTGCACTTCAAACATGCAAAACAATCAGGCAATGTGATAGTTTGCCCCACTAACTTTTATCTGAAAAGATCCACCCATACTTCCGAGGGCGACGAGATACCTTCCGAGGGTTCCGGGTTTGAAACTCTATATGTAATACATTATGCAAATAATGGAAGCAGAAGCTATCTTTTACATCTTGATAGCTATAAATGCCTCTTACATTGCTCTATTGGCTTCCCGCCAAGCATTGAATACTTCCTGGAACCCCCCCCCCTTTTCAAGCCCCTGAAACCGCCTCTGCCATGCAATTTTGTATGATATTTCATTAACATCATCTAATTTGCACTTGTTGCAATCACGGTAAGCCGATGTAACTCCTTCATACTTGATGCAGTTAGAAAGAAACCGTGAAGATCGCATTTCCGTATTTTCGCCAAATGTCGCCTCTGAACCCACCCAAAACTGTGCCCTGGAACCGCCTCTGTTCAAGTTAAGAACTCAAAATTTTGACTCCAAATGCGGAGTTCAATTCTATGAAAAGTCCCAAAATTTCATGGGCCTGCTCTCAGCCGTTCTAGAGATATCTGCGAAAAACATGAGGGGGGGGGGCGGAATCCGCCCCCCTGTTACAAATAGGGTTAACCCGCGCCCAAGGGGGGGGGGGGGGGGGGGGGGGGGGGGTGGCAGAATCTGCCCCTTCCCGGATTTTCTCAATATCTTGAAACTATGATAGATATGTACGTGAAACGTTCCGTACCTTATGCTGCATCCATTTTACGTCTTCTCTCAACATGTCAGTTGGGCAAACTACAGAGGCGATCAAAAATAGATCAATCAATTTTTAGATTTTGTTATGACCATATTTGGGCATAACAAAATCCAACAAAATAACAAAATCCGGGCAAAAAATCTGACATGCAGTATCAAACTATGCGGCCTGTCATTTGGCCAATTCGGAGCAACATACGCATACTCGGAGGTTAAAAAGTGTTGGAGAACATGTCCATCAATATATCGGAATAATAAATGTGACCAGATTCGGCAACTGCCCTTATTCCACTGTAAATGACGATCTAAATATTGATTCCGCGATGCAACGGCCACAGCATGAAATAAATTTGTCGATCGGTCGTCAGCCGGCTAATCCAATTTTAGAACGTGAAGTCAGGTGGCCAATACAAATTTAAATCGCGGAGGCTGCTGCAAGTGCTAAAATTGAGATCGCCGACCCTTACTTTGGCCAAATCTGCCAAAGTAGGGATCTGATCATACAAGTGCAAGACAATATGATGGCGCCATTCGTGCAGTTTCAACCGAGAAAAAAAAATCCGGGGTGATGGGCATTTTTTGAGGGGTGATAGGGTGTTTGAAGGTGTGAATGTCAGGAAAACAATCAATTTTTAGATTGGATCTCCTTATAAGGGCATGCTCCGCTCATTTTGATGACATCACGATCTAATTTTTTATCGATCCATTTTTAGATCGCCTCCCCGTAGTTTGCCCAACTGATGTCATTCAAATTAGTGAAGTAGTTTGGGAGATAATGACGTTTTAGTGACGTCAGGTCATGCCATTTTCGGTGTAAAAACAATAAATGTAAAAACGATAAAAAAACGTATAAAATCGAGTTTTAAAGCAAATACAAAAAGCAAATGACATTTTCTTCAAAATGACTATCTCAGATTTGCATTTTTGTTAGTTTTTGAAACCAAAAACTAAAAAAAAACTGATTTGTGTAAGAAAAATCGCACAAAATAAAAATTTCAAAGATAGAAAAAAACGGAATGTATATTGGATCACCAAGTATGAACGATACCCACACCAAATTTCAAAGTCCAATCTTTATTTTTGACTGACTTATGGCTCCCATGTATGATTAACTCTTGAAGTAATTTGTTGAAATTGCATTTTATGGCTTTTAATTACCAGATACAGGCCAATAAATGCCACCATTGTATTTATTAAACAAAACTGGTCTAGAAACATGACCTTTTTATTTATATTAACCCTCGCACTACGGGGGGGGGGGGCTGACGGCTTTTGGTTTTTAATTTTCCCCTGAGGTTTTTCTTGAATAACCTTTCACACATGAAGTGCATCTTGCTGAAATTTTCAGTAGCTGAGCGTACAACAATTATACGTATGCTGTAAAATTGAAATTGGTCGAGTAGTTTGGGAGATAATCATGTTTTGATGATGTCATGTTTGTAAAAAAAAAAAATGAAAAATCGTAGAAAACAGAGTTTTAAAGTAAATTATAAACGCAATTGACCAAAGATACAAAATTGAATTTTCTTTAAAATAGCAATCTCAGATTTGCAAAATTTTGGGTTTTTGATCCCTCAAATAAAAAAAACTGATTTTTTGGGAAAAATCCCCACAAAATCAACATTTTCAAAGGTATTAAGCAAAACGGAATATCTGTGCGAGAACTGAGTATGGATAATACCCATACCAAATTTCAAAGCAATATCTTCATTTTTGACTGAGTGATGGCTCACTAAGTGCAAGAAACTGATGACGTCATTTTTGTTTTGTTTTTACTTTTTTTGACAAGATACGAACAAATAATTACCTTTTCTGTATTGCTGAGCCAAAACTTGTCTAGGAACACGCCTTTTTATTTACATTTATCAATTTCTAATTTTCAGGTTTTCTGAAGAGCAAAATCGCTGTTCTGGACGTGGTAAATCCGAGGTCATTCACTTGACCAGGAAGGTCACCCGTTGACCTGAAACCTAAAAATCGCATACTGTTAGATTTCTCTCATGACAGGCAACATGCTGGTTCTTACCGCATTTTTCTAAGTCGCTTGGTTAAGAAGTTAACAGGGGGGCCTGTCAGCCCCCCCCCCCCCCCCGTAGGGCGAAGGTGAAAAAAGCTCCCGTAGGGCGAGGGTTAATCAATTTCAAATTTTGACCATATGCAACCTGACGTTTTTATCATTCCCCTGCCCATTAATAGGTAGGCAGGAATGCCCTTCCCTGCCCATGTGACCAGAGTACGTTAATTACCAGTGTGTAAGGATAGGGTTATGCAATCACGTTAGGTCACACCATTCCCCGCTATTTTTTGTTTTGTTTTTTTGTTGCATGGAAAGGATATCCGCCTTGACCTGAACTTCGCCTAAGGGTCCTTATTATATGGGGTCAGGGTGTAAAAAGGCTACTACTATCAAATTATACGTGTAAAATAACCCATAAAACATGTGTCGCATGACTTTTGTAGACCTTTTGCCAAAAGTTATATTTTCTGACCTGCCCTTGACGGCTTGACCTTTGCTTACAATATCAATTTATCTTATGCGGAAGATGTATTATGCCTCTGAGAGCACATTGTGCCATAATAGTCGCAATGTAAGGCTTTAAATGGAAAGTATAGCAAATCAACCCAAATACCTCGATTTTGACATTTCACCTGACCGTGAACTGACATGCGACCTTATTTTGAACATTTCACATATGCTTTACGTGCGTCAGCGTCTCATTGAGTGCTTTCGATTGCTTACTTGCGCGTCTCGCTGCGGTTATTGGTTCGGAAGATAACGAGGTGGCAGAATATGCCCGCACCCAGTTCGGCTGAATACCCCAGCGGGGCACGGGACCCTTTTGAAAGTCTGGTGACATGATCGAAGGTATGACCGCGGATACACGTAGGTTCAGAAGATTCACAACATTTACATGATTTTTTCTCTCTTCATTCTCCGGGCTAACTAACTAACTAACTAACTAACATGTAGCCAGGAGAAGCAAAAAAAAAATATTGTCACAACATCGGGAAACAAAGTTGCATACGTGGATAAACAATGAGCAGAATCTTGTGTTCCGACAGTTGAGTCGTTCTTATTGGGTCGCGCCAATCCAAGGGGATTATAAAACGTTTTCAGCGTCGTCACCGATTTTTACTACATTTGGTCTCAAGATCGAATCGAACCTCCTGTTTCCCAGAATCAGGTCCATTTTGACCGTACAGGTCTGTCCGCCCCTGTAGCTCAGTCGGGAGAGCGCTGGACTTCTGACCTATCCCGGGCAGCCCGGGTTCGAGTCGCTTCGGCGCTCGCTATTTGCTCCTGACTGGGATGGCCTGCGGCCGGTGGCAGCCGTCGCACTCAAGGTCAGGTGATGTCAGTGAGCGGGGCGGACCGTGTCCAGGTATGTCGGGCACGTAAAACTTTCGTCTCTAAATTCTGTCGGCCAACAGGAATTGCGCGATCGGGTGGTGAGGTCAGGACCTGCACAACAAGCTCTGCTTAGCGCGGGTCCTGACCTCGGAAATCCATCCATACAAAACATTCGGACTAAATTTAAAAAATAAAAGAAAAAAAGGTCTCCTTCAAGGTCAAATTAAATGTCAAAGGACGGGGAACGCTGTAGCGCCCGAAGTTTGCGTCTGATAGCAACACAAATCGTCTCAAGCGATGCCCCGTGCCCATTTCCAGGATGACAAGGATTCTTAGAGTACATTTGTTCCCCGTGACCTTCAAGGAGGACGGGAATGATGTAGCGCCCAAATTTGGGCGCTAACTTGAAGGTTACGGGGCACAACTATAAGAATGCTTGTAATTCTGGAAATGGAAAAGACGAAGAAAAATCCCGTCCTTTGACCCTGCACTTGACATTAAAGGTCACGGGGCTTGACCTTGAAGGTCACGGGGCACAACTCTGAACATTCTTGTCATCTTGGAACTGGGCACAAGGAATCTGTCGCGATCGGACGGTAACGGTAACTTTGGGTGGTACAGCGTTCTCCGTCGTTTGACCTTGAATTTATCTTGAAGGGGACCAGTAAGGTCAAAATGGACCTGATTTTTTAAAGCAGGAGGTTCGTTTTGACCTTAGTCCTCAGGACCAAATCGCGTAAAAATCCGTGACCGACGCTGAACACGTTTCTGTGGAGCTGTGGACATCATGGACATTGGACATTCATCGAAGCTATTTTTAGGCGCCCCAAGTGTGAAAGGTACAATGCGTCAGCACTAGTGGTGCCAATCGGTACAATCATTTTCGGAATTCCGAATTTGTCCAAAGACCGATTCGGTTTTCGAACGGACATAAACATATTTCTTTGGACATTTTCGGACATCCAATGCCCAAGGATAGCTTGTCGCGAAAATCACTTAGTTACTTTTGTGTATTAAACGAATGATACAATGGATGTTTTACATTCCATATCAAATACTTGTTCTGCTTTCGGACAAATTTCGGACAAACAATCATTTTCGGGCAGTTTCGAACGGACAGCTGGCCATGGTCTTGGACATCGGTCGGACATTGGACAAATGTCTTCTGAAACTGGCACCACTAGTCAGCACCTTCAATGCCTCGCCAGGCATATTAAAACAAAAGTGTCACGGTTATTTCATGGGGGTCCAGGCCTCTTCGTAGGCGCCATCCAGGGCGCTATCGGGAGTGGGGGAGGGGGTAAAAAGCGTGTTACTGGTTTCGAAGGTCACGGGTGCCTGGTCGCCGTCGGAGGGAAGCTGAAGGCGTCAGGGTGCCATCATTATGAGTGAGCCGGAACACCGCATCGCTTTCGGGCCGGCAAGGTGCCATTCGGGGGCGGCATGATACCATCCGAGGGTAGCAGGATGCCTTCCGAGGGTGGCAAGACTTCTTCCGAACCAGGGCCTATTTTAACATGTTAACTGGGGGGGCAAATGCCCCCCCCCCCCCCAGTGAGCCGTTTTGCCCCCCCCCCCCCCAGTCAAGAAATGTTGCCCACCCTGATTTCAGTATTTCCATGTCATTTTTCGCTTGATAGGTATTCAATTAAAATCAAATATGTTTGCCTGGTGATAAATGTATACAAATCCAATGCGAATGTCATGATATTCCTAAGTTTTAGTATTTCCCAGCCAAAATAAGTATCTTTACATTATTTCCGGAATATCTTGAATTTCAATATCCTTTGAACATCACCCATTGGCGGCAGAGTGGGGGAGATGGGGGTGTTGTTGGATCAGGAACGTCGCCACACAATTTGGAGTGGGTGGGGGCAACTGCTGAGCCGATTGTGTTCAAATTTGGAGTGTGGTTAGGGATCTCTCAGCCGCTACATTCTCACATGTCAGGGGTGGGGTGCTTCTGCACGTGCGCACGTGTGCACCACGTATTTGTATCTCAGAAACTACCTCCCTGATCGAGTTGAAATTCACCATACATTTCCTTTGCGTTCGCTCGTTCATCGCCAACTACGGCGCCTTCTTACTGGTTCGGTAAAAACAGTTATGGAAGAAAAATGACGAATGACCTCAGGGTGAATAGATTTTACATCGTGGAGGTCACAGGATACAAATACCACATGGATCTTTGCATTGGCGGATCCAGAACGGGTGGTTGGGGGGGATTCCAAAAAGTGTCACACAATTATGAAAACGCATCGGATTTGGCTTGCTTATGCATTGATAGCTGATTTAACCGGGGGGGGGGGGCGTTTAGATGCCCCCCCCCCCTCCCACAGGGTTTTCGAGGATAGCGGAAAAACGGCGGCGCGCAGCGCCACCGTTTTTAGCATAGCTGTTCAAACATCAATTGTCCACATTATGTTAAAAAATACCTCGGTTCATCTCAGGTCAGGTCACCAGACCAAGTCACGTGACCCCAGCTCCAAAAAAGCTTGTGGTCACACCATAGCCACAGTTTTTGGCCAATAGACATCGTACTTACAGGATTTTATAAAGTCCTAGGTACCTACAATTCGTATATCTAGGATGTTTGATATCAGTGACCTAAGGTCGGGTCAATTTCGTGACCTATCCATTGTAAGTCAATGGGGAAATATTCAAATGCTTCCTATTCTGAGGATACGCACGATATCAGCCCAATTCCTTCTAGATCATGTTATCATAGGACATTCTTGAAGACCCAGGTGCAATTTTCGTTCAGTGACCCCTACAGGGTCAGCCGAGGTCATCCGAGGTCACCAACACTTTTGTGTCAATAACTCTCGACAAAACAAAGATAGATAAGTCAAACTGCTACCAATGTGTATGTCTCGTCGAGGCATGTCTCCCAATGTCCAGCATGACCTAATTGGGTCACCACTTGACCTTGACCTGAGGTCAAATATCTAAGTTGACCTAACCTGGTCACCATGAATATGATTCGAAGTGCCTTGACGAGACAAACACGATGACGTCAAAATTATTTCCTTATCATATTCAGGTAAAAAGTAATTTGTGAAAACTCTTTTGCTAAAAAATAGTTTGTTTACATTTGATGAGCTCTGGAGCCTAAGCTATTGATCTGAGCTGAAATCTGAGGACACGTGGCGATTCGTGTCGATTGAATGTTTCGAGAGCTTTCCATTGTTTTTTTTTTCGTTCGTTCCTAGCTAGCATAGTTCCTGTGATATCTGGAGGTTTCTGGAGTGAAGTCCTAAAAATGGAAAATTTGAACTTTGATGACCTCTGGTGACCTCAATATTGACCTGTTAAGAAAATTCCGAAATAGCTTCAAAATGCTTTTGGACAAGCTTTCGAACGATGTTTTCGGGCTTGGTGTACGTCCCATAGGAGCCGAGTTCGAGGGGGGGGGGCGTCGAAACGCCCCCCCCCTATGATCTCGAAAACCACGCAACGTAACAAGCAAAAAACGGTGTTAGATAGGTCGAGACAAGCTCTATGGAAAGTATATCGGTATTGTTTTAGGTCAGGTCAATATTGAGGTCACCAGAGGTGATCAAAGGTCAGATTTTACAGTTTTAGGACTTCGCTCCAGAAATCCTCAGATATCACATGAACTATGATAGCTAGGAACAAACGGAAAAGTAATGGAAAGCTCTTGAAAAATTCAATCGACAGGGTATCCTCAGATTTTAGCTCAGGTCTATAGTTTAGGCTCCAGAGGTCATCAAATGTCAAAAATGTTATTTTTTTGGCAAAACTGTTTTTCACAAATAACTTCTTACCTAATAAAGATAAAGCATTACGTTTGACGCCATCATCTTTGTCTCGTCAAGGCGCTTTAAATCATGTTAATGTTGACTAGGTTAGGTCAACTGAGAAATTTGATCACAGGTCAAGGTCAAGTGGTGACCCAATTAGATCATGTTGCATATTGGGGGACGTGTCTCGACGAGACAAACACATTGGTACCTTTTCACTTCTCTATCGTCATTATGTCGATAGTTGACAAAACAGTGTTGGCGGTCACAAAATTGACCTGACCTTAGGTCACCGATATAAAAAAAAATCCGAGATAAACAAATTGTAGGTACCTATCATCTTATCAAATCCTGCAAGATTGAAACCGATCGGCCTAAAACTGTGGCTGCGGTACTACCGCAAACGTTTTGGAGGTGGGGTCATCACCTGACCAGGTCTGGTGACCTGACCTGAGATGATCCGAGATCAAGAATTTGACATAATGCGGGTAGTTCATTTCCGAACAGGTATGCAAAAAAAGGCGGCGTGCAGCGCCGCCATTTTTGCGCTATCTGCGAAAAACCGGATGGGTGGGTGGATTTTGCCCCCCCCCCCTCCCTCCCCGTCCAGGGCGCGTGTTAAAGCTAACTTTCCTTAGTAAAAGTTGCTGAGATTTTCTTCTATATCAGGACATGTGTCAATCTTGCGCCGATTTCAGGCGGTTGGGGGGGGGGCAATTGCCCCTTTTGCACAACCCTAGATCCGCCACTGGATCTTTGTATTTTGCAAAAGATGCGGGACTCTGGGGAAAATTGGGAAAATTTGGCCATTTCCTGTGGATTTATATGCATTTTCATGTTTCCCCAATGACTTATAATTGGGAAGTCACAAAATAGACTTCACCTTAGGTCACCGATATAAAAATCATCCGAAATAGCAGAATAGTAGGTGTTTGTAACCTGCTTAAGTCCTGTGAGTATTCAACTGATCGGTCAAACAATGTGCTACGGCGGCACGACCTCACATTTTTTGGAGGTGGGATCACTAGACTTGACTTAGTGACGTGACCCGAGGAGACCCGAGGTAAACAAATTAACAGGATTTTGGCAATTGATAGGCAAGCAGTTGTATCAAAAATGGCGGCGCGAAATGGCGTCGTTTTCCGCTATTTCCAAAACAAATCTAAGGGGGATGGCATCCGCCCCCACTGGCGGATCCAGGGGCGGACATCAGGGGCAACCCTCCCCCCCCCCCCACACACACACACGAATCTGGGGGGGGGGGGCATGCAATACAAGTACCCCCCCTCCTGCGCGTTCCCTGCACTGACCGTGAAAAACAATGATCTTAGGAGAAAACTTCATGAAAACGGAAGTTTTTTTCTTTTCTCAAGTGATTTAATTTGAAGTTTGTATATATCCCTTGCTTTCAATGATAGACAAAACAGCACACCTGATGCAATTCATGCAGCCCCGGTGACACGCAGCCCGCTGGGAGGGGGGGGGGGGGGAAGAATTTGCCCCCTCCCGTATTTTCGCAATAACTTTAAAACTGTGATGGATATCAACGTGAAACTTGCAGTACCTTATACTGCACCAATTATAAGTCTTCTCACTAAATTTCAATGAAATTTATGTAGCATTTTGGGAGATAATAACGTTTTGATGACGTCATGTCATGCCATTTTTGGTGGAAAAAAAATAATGTTGGGAAAATCTTAAAAATAGAGTTTCAAAGCAAATTGCAAATAAAAAACGTCAAAAGAAAGGAAATTACATTTTCTTCCAAATGGCTGTCTCGGATTTGTGATTTTTTTGATTTTTTTTTACCCCCCATTTTTTTTCTCTGAAAAAAATGTCCACAAAATAAATTTTTGTGAATTCGAAAAGTTAATTTCTTAAGCTCGAATACCAAAATCAAGTGACTGGCCCAAATCCGCGGAGGAAAAAATGGGGTACCTTTTGCCACAAAAAGGTGCCCCCAAAAATGGGGATACCTTTTTGCCCCCCCCCCCCCGTGATTTTCCCTTAAAATAGGCCCTGTTCCGAACTCCGAAGGCGGCATATTGCACTCTGAGGACGCCAAAATGTCTTCCGAAGGCGGTCAAATGCTTTCCGAGGGCGACATAATGCGCTCTGAAGGCGGCAAGATGCCTTCCGCGGGCGGCAATATGTCTCCGAAGGCGGCATGATGCCTTCCAAGAGCAGCATAATGCGCTCTGAGGGCATCATGATGCCTTCCGAGGGCGGCATATTGCACTCTGAGGGCGGCATAATGTGCTCTGAGGGCGGTAAGATGCCTTCCGAGGGCCACAAGACATCTTCCGAGGTAGGCATAATGCACTTCGAGGGTGGCGAAATGTCTTCCGAGGGCGGCAAGATGTTTTCCGAGGGAGGCATGATGCTTTACGAGGGCGGCATAATGCTCTCTGGACTCTTGAGGTGGGCATGATGCCTTCCGAGGGCGGCATAATGCGATCTGAGGGCGGCAACATGCCTGCCAAGGGCGGCAAGATGTCTTCCGAGGGCGGCATGATGCCTTCCAAGAGCGGAATAATCGGCTCTGAGGGAGGTAGGATGCATTCCGAGGGCGGCATATTGCGCTCTGAGGGCGGCATAATGTGCTCTGAGGGGACAAGATGCCTTCAGATGTCGACAAGACATTTTCCGAGGGCGGCATAATGCACTCCGAGGGCGGCAACATGTCTTCCGAGGGCGAAACGATGTTTTCCGAGGGCGGCATGATGCCTTCCGAAGGCGGCGATGTACCTTATGGGGCGGCATAATGCGTTATGAGGGCGGCAAGCTGTCTTCTGAGGGTGCCAGGGTGCCTTTCAAGAGTGCTACGACGCTGTCGGTAGACACAAGGGCGCCCTGACGGCCTCCCAAGAACGCTACGGCGCCTTCGGCGCCGGAAAATCCTTTGCAACAACGGTATCCCGGCGCCTTCGGCGCCGCGGTGACAGAGGGCGCCGTTTTCTAAGGCAGGGGGCTTCAGCCCCTACGCAGGGGCGCAGGCAGGGGGCACGTGCCCCCCCCCCCCCATTGGGTCGAGGGGCCCGAAGGGCCCCTGGCCCCCTCGACCCAATGTGGGTACCTTGGTTGGCCTGAGGGGCTCTCGGTCAGCTTCAGGAGCACTCGGCTGGCCTGAGTGACCTGTCGAACTAAAGGGGTGGTGGTGCGTAGCACTGTTAAGCAATACTTATAATTTGCTTGCGGTGTTCCTCAGTTTGTATACCGTTTTGAGCGTCGCGTTTGGCTGCGCCGCGCGATGTCTGTCGACAATCAGCAGTCAGCTGTTCAGCGTGGCGGCCAAGGCCATATAACAGTGCCGGCGGTTGGCGTTGGGCCATATGTTAGCGCTGCTCGGACACACGCTAGTAGCGCTTTCGTTCTCCATGGCAACCAGGCGTCAGCCAATCAAAAGCCAGAAAGGGAATACGTTCTGGCTTTTCATTGGCTCACGCCTGGTTGCCATGGAGAACGAAAGCGCTACTAGCGCTACTAGCGTGCGTTCGAGCAGCGCTGTTGTCTCTTGCTTATCCAACCTTGTTAGTAAAGCTAGGTTGGATAAAGAGCGTTTCTTATGACTTGTATTGTTTGATTGAGTGACCTTTATTTTCGTCCACTTTTTCCATTATTTCGCGTATTGTTTTGCCTTGTTGGCTGTAAATTCGGACATCCGAATTTCCGACTGATTCTTGTTCTGAAGTCTGATAACATGAAAAGTCTGAGGTTATGAAGCATCTGAAAATTGGACCTTTACTCTATGTAGAAAGTATAACAATTAACAGCTGTCTGCCTGTGAAGTAGATAGGTACCTAACCTAATGGTTTGTACATCCAAAATCACTGGCGGATCCAGGGGGGGGGGGGGGCAATCCGGCCATGGCCCCCCCCCAAAAGCCTGGAAGGGGGGGCCAACATGTCTTTTGCCCCCCCCCCCCAAAAAAAATATATATATAAATAACTGTAATATGAGCCTCAACGCATATAAAAAACAATAAAATTCCGTGTTCTGTGAAATTTTAAGAAAAAACAAATGAACACGTTCATAAATAATGATTTCGTCGTCGACGAAGGAATAACTAGACCCACGACCAAAGGCGGATCCAGGGGGGGGGGCGAACGGGGCCATGCCCCCCCGCCTGTTTAAGGGGGGGGGGGCAAACTATGTTTTGCCCCCCCCCCAAGACGTGAAATTTAATGCATGCTATATTTGCGTTTTTAAAACGGTACTGGGCATCCCAAAATTGCAGCAGTCAAAATCAAGCTAGCCTCAGTCAAAAACTGAAAAATTTCGCGCCGCTTCGCGGCATGACACAAGTTTCGCAATTGCATATACAAATTTGGAAAATTTATTCCATTAAGTGTCTTGCAGAGGCTCTCCTTGGCGGTAATTGCTGGCCCCAGGGCCAACTCTCTTCATAAAATATTATCTTTAAAGCGGGCTACATGTTTAGCTTGTCTGCCGAGTTCCGAAAAAGGCGACGCGAACGCAAAGACGCGGACTTCGGCAACCGGAAGCTGTTCCAGCGGTGCCCAACTTGTTGGCCCGAAGAGCTAATAGTGGGGACCAGGCCAGGACTATCTCCCCAAGCCATCTCCCCCAGGCTCCTCCAGATCCCCAGGGACCATGTATGCGCGGAAATGTCGGTCTGCCTCTTGCTATTTTGAAACCATTTGCACCGTTACCAGTTGTTTGTTACAGTTCGGTACATAGGTATGTATACAGACTACAGTTATTATTATCATATGTACTATTGAGCGCAGACTGCCACCGGCCATCGTGATTTACTATCCGAGGCTAATGTATATGAAAAACTACCTTTATTTCAACATTTTGCATCATACCGAGATGTGCAACCAGGAAAAGGGGTTACCTGAGGCTTGGCTCCACTCACGGTATGGTTCCAATATTAAAAATGCGTTTTCCACGACCTAAAATTAAAATGTTCACGCCGCTTCGCGGCGTCACATCAGTGGCCATCGTCATAACGAAGCCATCGTCATCGTCTTCGTTTCGTCGTAACGCTGAATTGAATGAATAACATTTTTAGCTTATTATCCTCTACAAGGCTAAGAAGCTAAAAATGCCTATATTTCTGGGTTTTATCAGGCAAACCCGAGCACAAAAAAAAATCGCGCCGCTTCGCGGCGCTAAATAACAAGTACGTACTATAACATGCAAATCCACATTAGAAATGTTGCAAAGGCTTAAATACACGCATAACAAATTGGGGTACATTTTTTTGTCGTCATTTCAGCCGACCCCCCACTCAAAAATTATCGGCGACGCCCCTGGGTACAGCTGACAATTGACATAGTTTTTATCAGTGTAAGGTAATGTCGGAACAATACAAACTGCAAGCTGACATCTTTCCTTCTTCGATATCCCAAAAGGTCGAAAACCTAATAAAAAAATGGAGAAAAAAATCGAAATCGTGTGGTTGCAAAATAAAGTGGCCCAAATCCGGGAAGAAATTCGAAATTGGGGGTAGGTAAGGTTCGCTAAAAAACGGTTTGCCCCCCCCCCCCAAAAAAAAACGGCCGGCTGGATCCGCCCTTGTCCAAAATAGTCTGTTGTTTTGTTTATTTGAAAAATGCCTGAATCTGGACTTCCGGAGACTACCTCCCAGGTTTATTGACCAAATGCAGTCCTTCCTTCAGTTCAGTCTTCACCTAACTTTTTCAACAAATGTCATGCAGATGTGTTTATTTTTTGCTCATTTTGGATGCACATAGACCTTCATTATACATATTGATTAACCCGCGCGGCGCTGGGGTCTCCATCCGAACGTGCGGTGCTGGGTGGGTAAATTTTACCCCCCCTCGTATTTTCCGAACCAATAACCGCAGCGAGACGCGCAAGGCGGCGATCGAAAGCTCTCAGTGAGAAGAATCTAACACATGCCCAAAATTATTAACATAAGGTCACATGTCAGGTCACGGTCAGGTCAAGTGTCAACATTTAAATATTTGGGTTTTGGGCTATACTTTCCATCCAAAGCCTTGTATTGCAACTATTATCTCACAAAGTGCTCCCAAATGTATAATGCATCTCCCGCATAAGTAAAAGTGAAATTTTAAGCAAAGGTCAAGGTCAAGGTCAGGTCACAAAAGGTCACAGGTCTACGAAAGCCATGCGACACATGTTGTATGGGTTATTTTACACGTATAATTCGATAGAAGCAGCCATTTTCACAGCCTGACACCATATAATCGCCCTCAGGTCAAGGTCAGGTCACAATAAGGTCAAAATTTGAAATTGATTAATATAAATAAACATTGCATGTTTATAGACTAGTTTTGTCTTTGAAATACAGTGGTGGCATTTATTTGTCTGTATTTGGTCAGTAAAAGCCAAAAAACACAATTTAAAAAAATGACGTCATGAGTTACTTATTCTTAGAGAGCCATAAGTCAGTCAAAAATAAAGAAATTGCTTTGAAATTTGGTTTGAACATCGTTCATACTCGGTTCTCTAATATATCTTCCGTTTTTTTTTATAAAATCTTCAAACAAAAAACTTTTGTGGAAATTCTTCCCCAAAAATCAGTTTTTTTGCATTTTTGAGGGTCAAAAACCCAAAAGTTTGCAAATCTGAGATAGCCATGTCAAAGACAATATTATTTCTTTTCTTTTGACGCCTTTTATTTGCAATTTGCATTAACACGCTATTGTCTACGATTTTTCAAACATTTAACGTTTTTTCACCAAAAAGTACATGACATGACGTCACTAAAACGTCATTATCTCCTCAAAATTCTCACGAATTTCAACAAAATTGTAACACAAGATGTAAAATTGATGCACCATAAGGTACCGCAAGTTTCACTTCGATATCTGTTATAGTTTTCAAGTTTTGGAGAAAATCCGGGAGGGGGGGGGGGGGGGGTAAAATTTACCCCCCCCAGCGCCGCGCGGGTTAAGCATGGATGTAAATTATATTATGTAAATCTTGATGCTTGTGGTTATGGCTTGTGTGATTGTCCATGGTTTAGTGTATAATGTTCATTGTTTTCAGAAACATCAGCTAACACTTTTCAGTTTTTCAGCCATTCAGCTACACATTTTCAGCCATGGGCCTTCATTATATGAGTCATTTGATCAGTAGATAGCTGGTAAATGCATATTGTTACAAGATATTCTTGACCTTTTTGGTTATTTTTACTATGGCAATCACAATAAGGCTTAAATTCCTTTTAACAACTTTCTGAAGTATATTTAAGTAACAACTTTATATTTTACTTAATAAGTAACAACTTTCTGAAGTGTCTTCTCTGTAATAGCCAATGATTCTTGTGTTTATCACCTTGGCCACAGAAAGTTACTTTATTTTTAGTCAGATGAGTCAATGACTCACATTCACAAGTCACTTCACTAAGCATTTGACTCTTGACTCTAGCAAACACATTTTTAAATATAATTGACTCAACCCATGAGTCATGACTCAAGTGAAATGCCTTGACTTATGAGTCAATTCGTGATTCAACTCTGAGTAGTTTACAATTATGTGGCATGGGGGCCCTCAGTTGACCTGGGTTAGCATAATTTTACCTGGGGCCCTCTGTCGGCCTGAGCACAATTTGGCCTGAAGGGCACTCTGTCGGCCTGGGGGCCCTGTCAGCCTGATAGGGCCTTTGGTCGGCATCAGGACACTTGGTTGGCCTCCATTAACATAATGGTGTTGACTGGAAGGAGTTGACCTAAAAATAAGCATTTGCATCCTAACACAAAATAATCCTTAAGTCCTTAATCCTTATGTATGCATTTGTTCCTGCATGACTGACATGTTTGTGCACATATGTAGATGGAGAAACTAACTCAGGCTGGAGCATGCGAGAAAGGAGCCCCAAGAGCACTGCCAGGGGCCCAGAAGGGCAAAAGGCGTCAAGATCAGAAACAATTTTTTAGCAAGCTGCCCAAAATATCCTCTTTCTTAATTAAAGGAACCAGGAGAGCATCAGAATATGAGGTGGGCTGGGCTATCCCAGAACTGTTGAAAGCAAACCTATCATGCAGCTTGTGGTTACACATTCTTCACAGTTTAAATTCAGCAAAGACAAAATTGAAGTCCAACTTTTACTGCAATTCGCGTTACGGTTAGAATTTGTTTTGTTATCTGTTTTCGCATCATAATAAAGATAACTACCACTACTCATAAATAACGACAATCTAGAATCGATTTGTATGAAATCATAGCGTATAACTGTCCGATTCTGCAGCCTTCCGGCGACCCTGCCTCGGGTCGCGGTCCTCCACCGCCCGATCCTGATCCGGACACCGACGATCCTCCTGCGGGGGCGCATCGTCAGGATGCTCGACCGTCTGCGGACGTTGAGGTAGGAACGCGGTCTTTCACAAGGTTGGATCCGGAGCGACAGAAATGTTGGTTGAATGGGGGCTAAATCAGGAAAATTCCGATACACTTCTGGAAAAACTGTCATATTTGGCCTTCCTACGCATTACAAACTGATTTAAGGTCGGCTTTCCTTTCTATAAGTTGCTAAAGTTTTCCTTTTTGACAGGAAATTTGTGAATTTTCGGCCGATTTCAGGCGTTATTTGGGTTGAGGGGGATATGACACGTTTGGCTGTCCTTTATTTTTATCCAGTGGTCCTTAATACCATTTTAGGGTATCTTCCTGGATTAAGTATTTTGCTCTCACGTCTCGGTATCGGTTCATTTCCTGTGAAACCTTTGAGGGGCTCGTCACTCGTGCCTTTTCTACTAGTTCATCAAGCACCAGCTGATATTAACTGTCCGATTCTGCAGCCTTCCGGCGACCCTGCCTCGGGTCGCGGTCCTCCACCGCCCGATCCTGATCCGGACACCGACGATCCTCCTGCGGGGGCGCATCGTCAGGATGCTGGACCTCCAGAAGCTCCCTCGACTCATGGTAGGTATGCCATTTGTTTGAGGCTTGTGAAGTTGACGTTGACGAAGTTGACCCATTTTTCCCATTTTGCATAATTATATGCTCATTCACGATTCTAGCTTGATAAAATTACATTTCTGCGCATTTACTATTTGGATGACATTGACATGATCTCAGAGGTCACCTAATGACACAGAACCTTAAAATCCGGTATCACGTATCAACGGCTTCCTCTCGTCACAAGCAACACGCTCGTTTTTTAATCAAAGCTCAATTAGCGTCGAAACGCCAGGGGGGTCGTACCCCCCCCCCCCTCCTGCACGGTTACGTAGGTATCAGACGCTGCACTGGCAAGAGTTAAGTATTGTGGCATACAACAGAAACAAAATTAAGCTTAACCCTCGCCCTACGGGAGCTTTTTCACCTTCGCCCTACGGGGGGTGGGGGGGGGGGCTGACAAGCCCCCTTGTTAACTTCCAAACCAAGCAACTTAGAGCAATGAATGTTGAAGGTGAACTATTTCCTTTAACTGCAACGGCGGATGTGGCCGATGGACCCGAATTACGTCACGCTCTGACGTCACGATTCTGTAGAATCGCCAGATGACTCTACCTCCTTATATGGCCTTGCCCACATCCCCCGGTAGTACGCCACAGCGCAGCGAGCGCCTGGCGTAAATCAGTTGTCCGATGTATTTACGTGTGTCATCCCGGGATTCCCCATGTATCGGCTGCCGCGGGACTCAACATTAGCGATGACGTCACTGGTGCTGTAGTCTATTAGTGGCCAGCCCCGTCGCCGCGCTGCGCTTTCGAGCGTGTTGCGGTCTTTTGACGGGTGTTGACGAGAGCGGCAATTTGAAGTCGTCGCCGATAGTTAAGTAAGTTATGCTGCAAGTCTATATATTGTTTTTGTTAAGCATATCTTGAACATTTAAGCCAAAACAGTGTCATTTGCAACATTTCCAGGTACAACGTATGGCCGTCTCGCCCCTCAGCCAGACCGGGCAGCGTACGGCCATCTCGCCCCTCAGCCTGGCCGGGGCAGCGTATTTCCGTCTCGCCCCTCCGCCAGACCAGGGCCGCGTATGGCCGTCTCCTCCCTCAGCCGGACCTGGGCTGAGAGAGGGTATGGCCGTCTCATCCCTCAGTCGGACCGGGGTAGCGAACGGCCGTCTCGCCCATCAGCCAGACCGGGGTAGCGTGTGGACGTCTCGCCCCTCAGCCGGACCGGTGCAGCGTATGCCCGTCTCGCCCTCAGCCGGACTGGGGCAGCGTATTGGCCGTCCACCCCGCCCCCCCCCCCCCTCAGTCAGACCGGTGCAGTGTATGGCCGTCTCGCCAGTCGCCCATCGCACAGACCGGGGCAGTGTATGGCCGTCTCCCCCTCAACATGAATTAAGAGAGGGATAATTATCCGCGGTAAATGTAATCTTAAATAGGATCGTACCTTAGGCGCAACTATCCGTATCCCGTTCGAAATATTCGCACCGCACCGAGCCGCGTGCGGCGACAGCCGAGTCGGACCAGAGCACTAGTGACGTCACGCTAATGTAGTTATTGGGGCGCTAAAATCCCCGGATGACTACCTTCCTTATACGGCCTTGGCCTTGACTTCCCATGCAACTTGCGTAAAGTAATCTTGGCAACTTGTATTCTATTTACCGTGGCAACTTGCAAGGCCGTACTTTTTCATGTTGTTAGTGTTATAGGGCCGTGGTTATTAGTGGTATAGATAACTGGCACACTAAAGCACCGATACTCTGCTAATAGTTAGTAGTCCGGTATTTTGAGGTGACCAGAGGTGACTTAGCCCTTTCTGTTTCCCCTTGCTACCTCCAATCGCTGTCATGAGATTCAGCCCTAGGCCCCTACAACAGTATTATCAACTTGAGGTACCTTAAATTACTTTGATGTTTTGTTGCTCTTTTGATCGCTTAAAGGGAATGTTTCACCTTTCTGAAAGTTGTCAAATATATGCTGGTTATAGTCAAAAAGATGAAGTAAGTGCTGCTGAAAACAATTATTATATTTTTTCTCTCAAGTCACTTAACTTTCTACAAATAAAGTTTTTTTTTAAATTTGGAATGATGATGTATTTATTGAGCTATAGAGAGCTATAGAGAACACTTTAGCTGCCAACATATGTCAATCGTTTCCAGATAATTCTGGTGATTTAAATACAAACATTGTGGAACTGTGTCTTCTCCCTCACATAACAATGACAATTGAGAGGCATTGTGATAGGTCAATATTTATTTTAAAAACAATCAATCCATAACAACTTCAACGTGACTTCAAACTACGTGAAAAACTTCAACTTGTACTGCAACCTATCATGTTGGCTGTTGGGCTAGCACTATCAGCTGGAGTTGTTGCAGCAGTTGGCCACCAGGGACCATTAGTTAGCCAGGGTGTTATGACCTCAAGCAAATGGTACCATTAAATATTTGTTTATTTATTTATTTATAAATAAATAAATATTTAGGGTCAAAGATTTCATTGGTACCATTTGCTTGTGACGTCATAACACCCTCAGTCACTAGCGGTCCCTGGTGGCCAACTGCTGCAATAACTCCAGCTGATACTGCTAGCCGGCTGTTGTGTACATCGTACTCGCCAAGGTTGAAGAAATACAGGTCATCTGACTTCCAGGACCAACAATCTTGAAGTTGTTTGGCAGCCAATCAGCGGCGGGACTAGTCTAGACCCCATTTTGCAAATTATAAAGTAAATTTAGAAACAGGAAGTTTTGGGGAAAATAACCTTAGTATTTTTTACATTTCAATAACGGCCAAAGATAATGGCTATCTCAGTTCAAAACCAGTATAAAGGTGAAACATTCCCTTTAAATGTTGTATTTATAAGATGTATGTTTATGCATGTTTGATGTATGCATGTTTACATGCATATATGCATATATGCATATATGCATATATGTATGTATGTATGTATGTACTATGTATGTATGTAATGTATGGCATATGTTTGATACATGTGTTGTATAGTGGTATGTAGAGTAGGTATGTATGTTGTAGAATCATGCTATCAGGTATGACATCCTTGTATTTTTACCAGCCTATTCAGCATCACCATTGGGCATGGGTGGAGCTTCTCGGAAAAAGTTGGTGGAACAAAATGTTGTATTGGATGGTTGTTTTGCTTGGTTGAGGTGAAAAATGACAAATGACATTTTAGTGCCTGGAAACCTTAAATGTGACAAAAAAGTTGGTGGTGCAAAATATAAAGTTAGTGGGGCTAAACTAAAAATTGGTGGGGCAGTGTCCCCACCATTTGAATAGGAAACTCCATCATGCCATTAGGTGTTTGTTTGTCTGGTCCAACAGACTCATAAGCTTGTGATGCCAGACATACTAATTCAATGCATTATTTATTTCTGGACCACTGCATTCGTTGTACACCAGTGCTCATCCACACTAATCAAACAACCTATTCTCTGGCCTCTAACTTCAATTTTTAACCTTTCAGGGCTTCATACAATCATGAGCATCAGTTCATCTGGCAAACCAAAGTTGAATCAATATTTGTCAGGAATACAAACCAGTGTTGGGACTTGGGAAAACCTGAAGGCTATTTCAAGGACACACATATTTGAGTTTCAGCTACAGGTGAGTGGAATGCATATCATTTTTGTGTGGTCCTGCTCAAAATATTTTGTTGTCAGTCGGTAATATCTTATTATTCGGTTGATTGTAGGCGATGATACCATTACATTTCATGGCCTCAACTCCTAGCAGGTGCATTGACCTGCTGAGCCACATGACAATGAGTGAGTGCTATGTCCTGGGCAGTGATACACCAACCTTCTGTGACTGTTTAGGTTCTGTTTCTATCCTAAATCATCAGATTCAATGCGAGATCAAAGTGTGGGGGAAACTGATAGCATTTGGTACAGATGGCGCCACCATTCACACTCCATGAAGAGTGTCGGTCCCATTCAGTTGCGGTCTGCGAGAGTTGCATCCGTTTCATCGAGATAGCTTTACGTATCCGAAAAATTGGCTAATGGGCACAGTGTGTTTAAAGGAAATAGTTCACTTTGGGAAATTTTTCCAAACACGATTTGACTATTTTTCAATACAATTTTGTTTTTATATTGTCAAAATCGCCATACATCGCGACGATTCAGGACAGAAGGTCGTACATTTTTAATTGTATCAAAACTATATACATACTCCCTGAGTCAGGGTCCTCACGTCACGCGAATGAAAAAATGGTCCAGCTAATCAGATTCGAAAGTAGTCTCGTAAGAATAGACTCGCATTAGAGAAGTGCCAACCGGCGGCCGGCGGTTCGCTTGCTAGCACAGTATAAGGCGCCCAACTCCAGCTGCAAGCAGTTTTGCTGATTGTATAGCCTCTGCCCAGGCTATCGTAAGCACCGCATTGCTTCGCCAAAAAATCGAATATATTCGGCTAGAGTCTTTTCAGTCAAGAAAGCTTGCAGATAGGGGGTTTCCCAACACGGGCTACAAAACTGCTATCCAGTGGCGGTTCTTCCATTGAGGCAGATGAGGCAGAGCCTTACCTAAATTAGCCAAACATATAAAGTATAATTTTATTTTCCCTAAATATTCAATAATTTTAGTAGAATTATAAGAAATGAAATATTTAATAGACAAAATAATTTTCCAAACAGTTAACACGCGCCATGGAGGGGGGGGGGGGGCGAAATCCACCCACCCTCCGGTTTTTCGAGGATAGCGCAAAAACGGCGCCGCCGTTTTTTTTTTGCACACCTGTTTAGAAATGAACTTCACCCATTATGTAAAATTCTTGGCCTCGGATCATCTCAGGTCAGGTCACCAGATCAGGTCACGTGATGACCTCAACTCCAAAACGTTTGCAGTAGTACCTCAGCCACAGTTTTACGCTGATCAGTTTCAATCTTGCAGGACTTCATAAGGTCATAGATACCAACAATTTGTTTATCTCGGATTTCTTATATCGGTGACCTAAGGTCAGGTCAATTTCGTGACCGCCAACACTGTGTTGTCAATAACTATCGACATAATGCAGATAGAGAAAACAATGGTACCAATGTGTTTGTCTCGTCGAGGCACGTCTCCCAATATGCAACATGCCCAACTTAGGTTACCACTTGACCTTAACCTGAGGTCAAATTTATCAGTTGACCTAACCCGGTCACCATTAATATGTTTCGAAGTGCCTTGACGAGACCAATGCAATGGCGTAAATACTATTGCTTTATCTTTATTAGGTAAAAAGTTATTTGCGAAAAACAGTTTTTCAAAAAAATCACCTTTTTATACTTGATGACCTCTGGAGCCAGTAACGGATCCAGGGGGGGGGGGGCGTATGGGCTGAAGTCCCCTGCCTTAGAAAACGGCACCGCGGCGCCGAAGGCCCCGCCACGCCGTTCTTTCTTGCAAAGGATTTGCCAGCGCCGAAGGCGCTGTAGCGTTCTCGGGAGGCCCCCAGGGCGCCCTTGTGTCTACCGACATAGTCGTAGCCCTGTTGAAAGGCATCCTGGCACCCTCAGAAGACAGCTTGCCGCCCTCCCACGCATTATGCCGCCCTCAGAAGGTACATCGCCGCCCTCAGCAGAAGGTACATCGCCGCCCTCAGCAGAAGGTACATCACCGCCCTCAGAATGCATTATGCCGCCCTCGGAAGGAATCATGCCGCCCTCGGAAGGCATCATGCCACCCTCGGAAGGCATCATGCCGCCCTCGGAAGGCTTCATGCCGCCCTCGGAAAACATCGTGTCGCCCCCTGACGACATTTTGCTGCCGTCGGGAGGCATCCTGCCGCCCTAAGAGCGGATGCCGCTCTTGGAAGGTTTCATGCCGCCCTTGGAAGACATATTGCCGCCCTCGGAAGGCATATTGCCGCCCTCAGATCGCATTATGCCGCCCTCGAAGCAGACTTGTCAATGATTAAATGTGAATCGACTACTTTTGATTGAATCATTCTTATTTCAAATGAATGACTCATGAATCGATTCACCTCATGCGCAAACCTGTTGTGAGTCACTGATTGAATCATTCATACAGCGAAAATAGGCTGATTGAATCATTCATTGCTCAAAGAATCATTCTTTTTTGGTCGAAC
>JAXIVJ010001862.1:60000-124311 GCA_036785665.1 Chirona hameri | reverse complement strand
ATATATATATATATATATATATATATATATATATATATATATATATATATATATATATATATATATATATATATATATATATATATATATATATATATATATATATATATATATATATATATATATATATATATATATATATATATATATATATATATATATATATATATATATATATATATATATATATATATATATATATATATATATATTATATATATATATATATATATATATATATATATATATATATATATATATATATATATATATATATATATATATATATATATATATATATATATATATATATATATATATATATATATATATATATATATATATATATATATATATATATATATATATATATATATATATATATATATATATATATATATATATATATATATATATATATATATATATATATATATATATATATATATATATATATATATATATATATATATATATATTATATATATATATATATATATATATATATATATATATATATATATTATATATATATATATATATATATATTATATATATATATATATATATATATATATATATATATATATATATATATATATATATATATATATATATATATATATATATATATATATATATATATATATATATATATATATATATATATATATATATATATATATATATATATATATATATATATATATATATATATATATATATATATATATATATATATATATATATATATATATATATATATATATATATATATATATATATATATATATATATATATATATATATATATATATATATATATATATATATATATATATATATATATATATATATATATATATATATATATATATATATATATATATATATATATATATATATATATATATATATATATATATATATATATATATATATATATATATATATATATATATATATATATATATATATATATATATATATATATATATATATATATATATATATATATATATATACATATATATATATATATATATATATATATATATATATATATATATATATATATATATATATATATATATATATATATATATATATATATCAGTTTTTCTGTATCGATGACCTGAGGTCAGTGAGGTCAGGTCAAATAGGTAACTTTAACATTACCAGTCAATGGGGAAATATTGAAATGGCTACTATTCGGTGGATATATGATAGATCAGTCTCTTTCTTTCAGGATCTTATCACCTTAGGCAATTATTACTACAGCAATCGTCAGTTTTGATCAGTGACCCATACAAGGTCAGTTGAGGTCCCCCGAGGTTACAAACAGTTTTTTGTCAATAACTTTTGTTTGATGGGAGATAGAGACGTGGGATGAGTCTCTTTGCGTTCGTCTCGTCAAGACTCATCAACTGATAAGCATCATGACCAACTCCAATCATGGCCCAACTCGGATCACCACGTGACCTTCACCTGAGGTCAAATTTTAAAATTGACCTTTCAAGGTCACCATGTTTATGTGTTGACGCGTCTTGACGAGAGAAACACGATGGTGCAAACATCATTTATCTGGTTCTGATAGATAAAAGGTGATATGGGAAAACCCGTTTTCGTTAAAAAAAATGTAATTTTGACTTTGATTGATGACTTTGATGACTTTGATGACAATCATTTGATGATGATTGGGCCCAGGGCCCAATCTTACCACGGAAAATCGCCAAGTATGGCTAGTAGCTAGCGCTTCGGGCGCCGTTCATGTGGCAAGTAAAGGTGTCACCTGTCAGCGCACGAGGCGCCGGTCACACGAGGTGACGGTCACCTGTCACATGAACGGCGTCTGAGACGCTAGCGACGTGTCGTACTTGGCGATTTGCAGTGGTAAGATTGGGCCCAGGGCCCAATCTTACCACGGCAAATGGAGTCAAAACTATTGACCTGACCTCCAATCTGAATGAAAAACGCTACTTGAGCTCATCACCGGCGTTCTAATGCTTTTTGCGGATTGGTTCTATCGGTCTTGGTTGCCGAGATATTGTCGATTTTCCGAAAAAAACACTGATTTGTTAATTAAAACAATGACCTTTAACTATCTCTACTGACGTCATTTTTGACCGAAAATTAAAAATTGTGTATGTGTTATAGAAAGCCCTTTGGACGCTTTTTTCGTTTTTTCTCTACGACGTCTGGAAGCCGAGATAGCACGGGGGGGTCTGAAGCCCTCCGCACGAAGCCGGTCCTCTCAGAGCCCGCCAGGAATAGGGTTAACCCTTTTAACCCTGTCTAACACTTACCTGCTTTTCTTTCAGATGCCTCCCATTCCGAGGGTGACTCCGAATCTGATTCCGTCAGTCACGCTTCTGATCCAGACTACGTGCCCGACGCGTATATGACTGCGCCTGACTCTGATCATGAAGCGATGGCTACGTCGGGCGAGTTACATGCGCACAACGGAGCGCCTTCTGACGGTCACGAGGTGCCCCGTGAGTCAGACGAGGCGCCACACGTGGGGCACGCCGCGCCTTCCGACTCCCACGGCGTGATTTCGCGTGGTGTTTCGTACGAGGAGCCTTCTGAATCCCACGAGGTCGCAGGTAACACCGACGCTGCCGGTTCTGAGCCACACAATGAAGTATCGGGTAACTCGATCGCGGCGCCTTCCGAGATTCGCAACGACACTGCTATGCCTCATGACGCGGACGTGGCGCATTCTGACCCACACAGCGAGGTATCTAGTAACCCTGACGAGGTACCTCCATCGGTGATCTCTGAAGAAATCGACCTGTTACCAGGGTTGGTAAGCGGGAATGAGGAGCCGGCTGTTACGGCTGCACGCAACTCTGCGACGCGTGTATGGGATCGTAAAAACATGTGTCTATTTTGTGGAGCACCCCACTCGAAGCTCGCCCGACACTTGCAGAGCGCACACAGCGATGAACCAGAAGTTGCGCAGGCACTTGCGCAGCCGAAGCGGTCCAAGCAGCGCTTGAAAATTCTTGATGATCTGAAGAAAAGGGGCAACTACTCCCACAATCTGCAAGTTCTGGCTGGCACTAAGGATGGTCCCCTTCTGCCTTGGCGCCGGGTGCAAACCAGGAAAAGAAAAGAAGTCCATGATTACCTGATCTGTGAAGGCTGCAAGGGGTGCTTCCTAAGGCAGACTCTTTGGCGAAACAGACGTGCTTGTACCGGACGTCCATCCTCCTCTGGGAGGGTGCAAAGACAGGCGCTGTACCAGCTGCCGCTCAGCGATGCACATGGCGCAGTTTCACCGCGCCTGCAACGCATTTTCAGAGTGATGCGTCTAGACAAGGTATCAAGCATCTGCAAAAGCGACAAAGTCATTATCGAGTTTGGGGAAAGGTTGGTGATGAAACATCGGGCCGAGGTTCACCTTAACCACTACATCAGTACGAAACTTCGAGAGCTGGGAAGGCTTGTGCTGTGCCTGCGAAAGACCAAGCCTCTGGGACAGCTCAGCGACATCATGTATCCGGACAAGTTTGACAAGGTCATTGCCGCTGTCAAGGAAGTGTGTGGGTTTGACAGCAACACTGGGAAGTTTAAGACACCCTCGCTAGCACTTAAAGGGACATTGCCACCTTTCTGAAAGTTGTCAAATATACGCCGGTTGTACCCGAAAATAGAAAGTAAGTGCTGCTGAAAACGATGGTGATATGGTTTTTCTCGAAAACGACACTTAACTTGATACAAATTAAGTTGTTTAAATTTGGTATGATGACGTCATATTGAGCTCTAGAGAGCTATATAGAAATCCTTTACGCTGCCAAAGTATGGCACATTTTTTCGAGACAATTCTGGCGCTTTGAATACAAAATAAACCAACCATTGAAACGTATGCGTCTTCGCACACCACCGTCAAACTAGGAGCAGATTTATTCGAAATGTAATTTGATATTTGAGGCATCTCGATTTCGCTGAAAATTGATACACTGACCATATCCGATACGCTGATCACGAATCTAATGTTTTTGATCCGGGATTGTTTCGTACCTTACGAAATACGGACGGTCATACATACATACGAACAGGGACGTAGGAACTATGTTCAAGTTGGGAGGGGGGGGGGGGGGGTCCGGAGGCATTCTGAAGTCGATTCTTTCCATGCAACGCCCATAGGCGTAATGGTAAAATCCGAAATGTTGGGGGGGGGGGGGGGGGGGGGGGCGGCTGCCCCCCCCCCCTGTTGCTACGCCTATGCATAAGTAGGTCCGCCGGGTATCTCGATTTCGCTGAAAACTGGTCCACAAACCATATCCGATGCGCTGATCACGAATCCAATGTTTTTGGTCTTGTATTTTCGTATCTTACGAAATACGGACGGTCATACATACGAAGGTCCGCCGTGTATCTCGATTTCGCTGAAAATTTGTGTACAGAGTACAGACCATACAGCATACTTAGGACACTGATCACGAAATCTTCCGTTTGATATTTCGATTTCTATTCTTGATGATTTTATTTCGCAGACAGTGTAATGCTTTCTACATTTATTTTCGTATCGCAGTGCAGGAAACAGTTAACAGTATCATACACGACATTGTGCCCACCCTTGACTAGCCAGATGCAACAACCTGATCAACTATTATCAAACCGAAATGTGCTTCCTTCACGAATAATGCGACAAAATGCATCCTTTGGTTACCAAAACCACACGACAGTGTCCCTATTCAGCCTTTACCGAGCAAAATAAAAAAGGTACCGTACAACACAGTCATCCAGATTATTTAAATGAGAACGATCTGCTTCAGGCAAAAACGCAGGTGAAGGGAAGGGAAATAGGCCGGCCGGAAGCGGGCGGCCACCTTGTTGCGCTCGGTCAGCTGGCCAGCTCTGCCTGCCTCCTCCGAGAGACGCTTGGCCGCTGAGCTCGGCTCCGACTCAGACTGGGGCAGACGCTTCTTCACTGCCTGTGGGTAGATGGGCGGTCAGCTCATGGGGGGGGGGGGGGCTCGGGTCATGGCACGACCACACCAACATACAGTACAACAACCAGCGTACAACAACCAGGGTCATACACAGCAGCAGGTCACAGGGTTCAGACACAGCAGCAGGTCACACGGGTCAGACACAGCAACAGGTCACACTGGTCAGACACAGCAGGTCACACAGGTCAGACACAACGGCACGTCACATGGGTCAGATACAGCAGCAGGTCGCACGGGTCAGACACAGCAGCAGGTCACACTGGGTAAGACGCAGTGGCAGGTCACACAGGGCCAGACACAGTGGTAGGTCACACAGGGTCAGACAGTGGCAGGTCACACAGTGTCAGACAGTGGCAGGTCACACAGGGTCAGACACAGTGGCAGGTCACACAGGGTCAGATACAGTGGCAGGTCACACAGGGTAAGACGCAATGGCAGGTCACACAGGTTCAGACACAGTGGTAGGTCACACAGGGTCAGACAGTGGCAGGTCACACGGGGTCAGACACAGACACAGTGACAGGTCACACGGGGTCAGCTGATGCAGCGGCATGTCACATGGGGTAAGACACAGGGTAACACACTTTCTGTCAGTGCACCATGTTATGTACAGTATGACGTCACAGCATCACATGGTAACATCAGAAAAACAGAGGCATTGTGCACCAGGGCAGCATTTCCATGTCTTCTGATGAAGCCTTTATTATTATAAATAGGTTAGGATTGGTTAGGTTGCATTAATACATCGGACAACTTATTATCGCTGTAGGGTTAGGTTTTGTCTACAAGATGGTCTGGGGGTCTGGGGGCAACAGATCCCAGTAGGACTGCAGCGCCGTGAGCGGATTGTTCAAATGTTGGTCCCTGCAACCGTAATTGCTGTAAAGGTTAGGTCAGGTTTGATTATGTTATTATAATTGTTTCCTAACACACCCTGGTTAGGTTTAACGGCTTCTTCAGCAGAATATATGGAATATATATGGAAATTTTGCCGTGGTGCACAATGCAGCTGCTTTTATGATGTTACCATATGCTGCCATACTGTGAATTACACGGCGCACTGACAGGTACCTGCCTTAGTCGAAGATTACCTACCTGTATCATTTTTGGTCAAAGAACCTTGCATTTCCATAATTTATAATTTTGCTCACGGAACAATGAACATCATCACTAGCAAACATATTGATAGAACACCACTGGCGGATACAGTTGCAGTGGAATACCAGTGGGCATAGCCCTGCCAAATGTGAAGAAAGAAAAAATGCAGAAAATTGGCATGTTTCAGCATTTTATATACAATATAAGCAACTTTTATTTGGTGAAATGTGTTTTGAAATCCTCCTCAGGGTAACAGAAAAGTACAATTTCCTCCTTTTATTTTTGTAATGTGTCAAACCCTTCTTTTCAATCTTAAAATAACGACATGTGGCACATTTTCCCACTCAATGTTGTGCAAAGGTATCCGTCATAGGCGTCTGATTACCCAAATGATTTATCCTAATGCTAAACAAATTACCTTTTGTCTGGCTTATGCTCTTGTGATATTTGTAACGATAATCACAGCATAATTAGTGAATACGTTGATAGGAAAATTGGAATCTGTTGGGCCGTTGGCTGTTGGTAAATGAAATAGCATGACGACTCACCTGCACGGATGGAGTTTCCCATTCACATGGTGTGGCCACTGCCCCACCAACTTTGTGTTATGCCCCACCAACTTTTGTCAGATTTGAAGGTTTCCTGGCAATTTCCTGGCAAATAAATATGCCAATTTTTCACCTCAATAATGTAAAACATCCGGACAATATGGCATTTTGCCCCACCAATGTTTTCTGGGAAGCTCCAGCCATGCTCACCTGTACACCGTAGTAGAAATATTTGATTCGCCACACACAACATAGGGCATTCGATGCATACCTGATTGCTCTTAAATGGAAATTATTGACTTAAAAAGATTAAAACTGTTCAAATGTTGATGGCACGGCGTAACACATCAATCAACAATCAAACATCGCAATTCGCGATCATAGAAAATCAAAGTTTCTTTCTAAACAAGTACACCCGGCCATAACGAGAGCTGACGTCATCGGTACAAAACTCCATATAAGGGTGGGCCTTACTAAGGCCCAAATTTTAAAATCACAATTGAATTTCTCTTAGACCAGATAACTGTGTTTGTTTTCAATGTTACCCCCCTAAGTTTCGCTCTATGGCCACTAACTTAACTATCTCAACTAAAAACTAGTGTTAAGGTGGGAATGTACCTTTAAGCTAAGTCACAGTCTTACAAAATGCGCGTCCATCAGCCTAGCTGGGGCAATGGTGGGTGGGATCGAAGATGAGCAGGAAAAGATCAGGGGCTTTTTGGAGCTATTCGATCTCCAGTGGGCAGATATCCTTTCGCGGGGGGCCCTCACCACCCTTCGGGAAGCGAAGTGGAATGAACCAGAAATAAGGCCGCTAGCGCAGGATGTGCAGCAAGTACAGAACTGCTTGGACGAAGAAACCGCCAAAAGAAAAGAAGCATTTGAAGAGAAGCGATGTTCGCAGACATACAAGTCGTTTGCAGAAGTCCTGCTTGTTCAGCTTATGCTATTTAATCGTCGCCGGCAGGGAGCAGTGAGCAGGATGACGATGCAAGACCTCATCAAAGGCATTCAGAGCTCCGAGACGACAAATGTGGACGCCGATGTGCCTTTGACTGCCTTCGAGCAGCACATAGCGAGTGTCATGACAAGAATCCTTGTGAGGGGCAAAAAGGGCAGAGGTGTGCCAATCCTTCTGACCAATGAGATGAAAACCAACCTGCAGCTTCTGGTCTCCAAGAGAGGCGAAGTTGGTATTAGCGACACATGTCCATATGTGTTCGCGAATGCGCTGGCCGCCGATCACAGACCACTCCGCGGCAGTGATTGCCTGGCAAAGTTTGTGTCGCTGTGTGACCTTGAGCAGCCTCAGGCTATGACGTCCACCGCCCTGCGGAAACAGATAGCGGCCCTCTCGCAGTTCCTAAATCTCAAAGACAACGAACTTGATCAGCTGGCCGGATTTTTGGGCATGATATAAACGTACACCGGGACTACTATAGGCTGCCAACTTATGTGGCGCAAGTAGCCAAAGTAGGCAAACTTTTGATGGCGATTGGGAAGACGGGTTCACTGAAACAGTGGGCAGGAAAAAGTATCGATGAAATTCAGTGGGATGAGGATGCGGCGCCAGAGAGCGGAATGGAAGATGGAACTGACATGTCTGATGAATCTGACTTGGATGAGCCAGCCGTAGAGGAGGTTGAACAAGTCCAGGAAGGACCAGCTGTTGAACAGTCGCGAAAACGATACCGTGACCCATCATCGCGTGAGCCTGCGGCAAAACGGGCCTGTGCCAACAGACTTCCGAAGAGAAAAGTAAAGTGGAGCCAAGAGGAGAAGGATGCGGTATGTCGTCAGCTTGGGGAATTTTTGACCAGCCCATCTATCTCAGGCAAAAGCGAATGTTTACGGGCGATCGCCGCGGAGGAAGCGCTGTCGGCCAGAGATTGGTCCGCAGTCAAATACTACGTGCACAACGCCAAGAAGGTCCTGCGGCGTAAAACACACCAGTAAAGCTCAGTCTGTCCCCGAAACCTGCGGACTTCTAAGTCCAAAAAACAAAATGGAATCCGTTTTCTTGATGTGCTTTAAAAAAGTGACAATCACGCGGTTCAGCAAATACAACTGTGTTAAAACTTATTTGTGTTGTTTTGGTTTTGAAGAAGGTTTTGGGCTGCGGTTCAGCTTTTCTAGAAGGATTCGCGATCCTTATCCCACGCCACTGTCGAATATACCAGAACATGAAGATTCCTATATGAAGACGCCGAAGGTACTGTACGCGTAGGTTCAACTACAAACCCAAAATATTATCGTACGCACACTCCTTACTTTAAAGTATTTTAACGTATTTAAGTAGTTTATTCCTTGGCTTCGCCTGTCATTGGGTGTATGCCAGTCGGTGATAAATAAACAAACAATATCCTTGAGAAACATATAACGGGATATCCTTGAAAAACATACATACAAACATACATACATATATACATGACCTGAGCTCGTTTTCCATCACTTGTTGGACTCCGGCTTCGCGCCTTCGGCGCTCAGCCTCCGTCTGAATTATACCTAGCCACAAGTTGAATTGAGTCGAACAGTGCTGCGCTAAATAAAATGAATCGATTCATGGGTTTTGATTTAGTCACAGTTTATTGGTAGGTATACAAGTATGCTCAAAACATGACTCCAATCAACCGAACGTCACGCGGAAACCTCTTATCGACCGTCCGTTCCTCGGTGTAGCTACAAGTCACCACAGTTCAATCGGCACTACACTGCCGGGTCATTGTGCCCGACAGGGACCATCGCCGCTGAGGGATGACGGGAGTTGGACCAGGTAATGCACAATTCACATTATATGCTAGATCATTCACTTTCCTTGTGTGGCTCCCCGATAGCCAGGCAGTCGCAGCAGCAGCGGCCACTAGCGGCAGCGGGACGGCAGGAACGGTAACAACTGATAGGCTGCCACCATTACCAAACGGCGACAACGACCGAGAACAGAGCCCACCAACTGGGCGGCAACAGTGGCCATCACCAACGGGTTGACAGCGGCATCAGCTACCAACGAGTTAGGTTATAAGCAGGGAAGTAATAAAACAGCTGTTCTTAGACAACGCACTACAATTTTTGCCGCGACCGTTAATATATTATGGCTGGGTGTTCCAAAGGAGCGTAACTTACTTACGCACTTGCTTTACGCCCGCGCTCCCTAGGTGCGTAATTTGGTGCGGAAGGGAATCGGATGGATTCAAAAGAAAGAGGGGTTGATCGGAGTTAGTTAGTACGTAAGCCAGCGCGCAGCGATTAAATGCCCGACGTACGCACGTTTAAAAGGTCATACAGCTCAGCTGACTCGGTAGTAGTTTGCTCGTAAGGTCTAAAATCCCATCGTTTGTAATACAATTTTCGTCTTACTAGTTGCGGTGCTGCGAAACATCGCGATAAACTCGAGGAAAAGAGAGAGGGGCAGACTCGGAGGTTTCATCTTTCAGCACTGCCGCTGCCGGTGTCTCTCTGCCAGGGGCGTATTTACAGGGGGCCATTGGGCCATGGTCCCCCTTGGGCGCCGAAGGCGCCCTTTCGGCGCCTTCGGCGCCCAAAAAAAATTGGCAACATCACACTCGTCTTTCTTCCAAACTAGCGAAGTTAGGGACCAATATGCTTTATATGACTCATATAACCCATATGTTTTCCGGATATGGTATAGATGGCATGTTTCTACATTATTATAGTGAGCTTTAGTTTTCCTTATGGCGCCCTCCTTGGGTAAGGTGGGCGCCCTCCTAGAGCTTGCTCCCCCTCGCGATATTCTAAATACGCCACTGCTCTCTGTGTTCTCAGTCGGCGTGTGGGAGACGTCCTAAGAGGTGGTTGGTTGTGTCTAAGGTCCGGCTTGGATTGGGGTCAGTAAGGCTAAATTTCATCTTCCTATCTTTGCGCGTTTCCGATCAATCTGAAAAGACGTCAGGGGTGGCACCCGCCCCTGTGGGGTGAGAAGCATTGGAGGAAGAAAACCGAATTGATGCACGCCCACAGTTGTATTAATTCCAGGTATCAAAACCCAAGAACAGAACAAATGAATCATGCCCGAGCGAGAGCAGCGGGTACATGATACAACAATCGAATCGACAACTAAATACCCAGGCAGTATGCCGAAGATCAGCAAAGTGGACAGCTACATAATGTGTGAATGTAAGTAGATGGTGATAAATATGTTACGTTATGTTTGAAGAGCAAAGTAATAATATTTGAGACGAGCGACGAATGAACCAACCGGTTGGCGCGAGAGCAGAGCGAGAGTGGGCAGAATACCACGTTGCCGAGACTGTAATCGACTATGTTCTAAATATAAATTGAAGTTACGAATACAGAAACTGATTATAGGAAAATCAGGTACGATGAGTTACAAGAGAAATATGAAGACGGAAAACAAATTGCAGATGAATCTGGTTAATCAATAACATATTAATAATATGAAAGTATACGAATTATTTACGTTCTAGAACGTTCCGGCGACAAATATGACGCGGGAATACTATAACTGATGAGATGGGTAAAACGCTGCAAAATAAAGATAAGCCGAAGCACCACATGACTTTCCATCCCAGAGCGAAGCGTACAGAACACATAAGAAAAGAAAAAAATACATCACACTAATAATACATGAAGTCAGGCCGGCGTCGAAATCTCACGACGCGCCCGAAGCGCGTCCGTACCACCGGCTCCGGCGACTGCTCCGACACTGCAGGTCGGCTCGGACCATCACCACTGGGAGGGGTCACTGTCACTGGGCCAGTCGTCCCATCACTGTCACTGGGCAGCCGCGGATCGTCGCGACACGACGGCAGCAGCGGCTGGTCGCCGCGACACGGCAGCTGTGGGTCAGGCGCCCCAGCAGCCGGAGACGCGGCGAGACGCGGCGGGTCGCCGCGACAAAGCAGCTGTGGGTCAGGCGCCCCAGCAGCCGGAGACGCGGCGAGACGCGGCGGGTCGCCGCGACACAGCAGCTGTGGGTCAGGCGCCCCAGCAGCCGGAGACGCGGCGAGATGCGGCGAGTCGCCGCGAGAGGACGGCCGGCAGTCGCCGCCAGAGGTCGGCCCCGGCGGCGCCCCAGCGCCCGGAGACCCGCGCTCAGTAGGCGGAGGTGTCCGGCGCGCTCGCTCCTCCTCAGGTCTCGACACTGAGGTCGCGGGGTATTGCGCTCCCCTGGAACAGTCCTGGTCAAGGGGCACGGGCATACATACAGGCTTCAGGCGGTCAATACTGACAGTGTCGTGATCACCTGAAGGGAGCTCCAAAACAAAAAACTTCTGAGTCCGACGGACAACCTTCAGGGGCCCGCGGTAAGGGGCCTCCAGGGGGCGGCGTACGCGATCAACGCGCAACCACACATGAGTACAGGTGGTCAGGTCGGCGGGAACGAAAGATGATGGTACACTGGCATGATGATGACCGCGCGATAGGGAAACGAAATCAATCTCCGACATGTGGTGAGCCAGCTCGCGGATGAACTTCTTCCCAGATGTGCCGCTTGTCCGTGCGACAGAACACTGCGGGAACAGCAGCTGTGTTCCCGTGACGGCTGTAAAAGGGGAAAAACCAGACTCGTTCGGCATGGCACGAATGCCAAGCAGAACGACAGGCAGCGCGCGTAGCCACTCCTGTTTGCGAGAACGAATAGCTGCCTTCAGTGTACGATGAAATTTTTCAACCATGCCGTTACATGTAGGGTGATAAGATGTGGTTCGCAAGCGATGAAATCCAACCATTGCTGACAAATGTTGAAATAACTCTGATTCAAACTGAGCACCCCTGTCAGTGACCACATACAGGGGAACTCCAAATCTCGAGACCCATATCTCCAAAAACGCGGAAGCGACACTTTCTGCAGTAATATTAACTAAGGGCGTAGCTTCTACCCAGCGGGTGGCACGATCGATGCAGGTTAACAAATAACGAAATGGAGAAGTGAACGGTTGACCATGAGGTACAGACGGGGGTAGGGGTCCAACGATACCAATGTGCACCGTTTCAAAACGCGCAGAAGGCACGTCAAATGATCCCGGAGCGGACCTCGTGTGGCGGTGGACTTTTGCCTCCTGGAAGACAGACACTCACGCACCCAGTGATGAATATCCCTGCGTATAGAAGGCCAACAGTACCGAGAAGTCAACAAGCGAGTTGTGGCTTTACGACCGGGGTGAGACAGGTTGTGAAACCTGCCGAAGACTGAGCGGCGGCACGCCTCAGGTACGAACGGCCGCGGCTGAGGGGTCGTCATGTCACAGAGGACCGTCACACCATCTGCGAGGGATACTGGCTCGAGGGAGTCTCGCAGACGGGAGGTCTCCTCATCCTGCTCCTGCTGTTCTGCGATAAAGTGGAGGTCACACGAGTCGAGGGACACAGCGAGGACAGGGCGACTGAGACAGTCGGCGACAGCGTTATCACGGCCACGGATGTACCGCACATCCATGACATACTCGGTAATCACCGACCAGTGGCGCTGCTGGCGATCAGACTTCGCCACGTGTTGACTGCGAAACGCACTCACGAGGGGTTTGTGGTCGGTGAGGAGAGTGACTCGCCGACCCTCGATGACGTCACGGAAGTGTAACGTGGCAAGGTAAGCTGCGAGGAGCTCTCTGTCGTAGGCCGCGTATCTCTGCTGTGGCTGGCTGAGTTTCCTGGAGAAAAAATCCGACAGGAATCGACTCTCCATCGACGATCTGGTGAAGGACGGCTCCGACAGCGACCTGTGAGGCATCGGTCACCAACTCATATGCATGGCACTGTGGTAGTGGGTGAGGCAGCGGACAGGCCCCGGCCAGCGCTGCCTTACTGTCGCTGAACGCTTGGGACTGCTTCTCGTCCCAAAGCAGCTCCTTACTCTTTGGGTTCAGACGAATCAGTTCAGTGAGGGGGTACACCACATCAGCGAGGCGAGGGATCATGCGCCGGTAGAAACCGAGGAGGCCGAGATAGCGGCGCAGAGCCGCTGAGTCAGGGGGTCTGGGCAGGTCAATAACCTCCGTTACTCTGGCCTGGGGAGGGCTGAGCCCCCTCTCGGACACCTGGTGCCCGAGGAACACTAGTGACGTTTGCATGAACTCACACTTGTTGAGGGAGATCCGGAGTTTGTGCTCAGCCAGCTTGCTGAACACAAGTCGCAGGTCGGCGACGTGCTGCGCCTCGTTCTCGGAAAACACCCGAATGTCATCCAGATAGATGAACACGCAGAGGACATCTCTGAAGATTCCATCCTTCACACGCTGGAACGTGGCGCCAGAGTTGCGCAGACCTAGGGGCATGAACACGTCCTCGAACAGCCCAAAAGGCGTGGTGATTGCAGTTTTCTCCACATCAGCAGGGTTCATGGGGATTTGGTGGTAGGCTCGAAGCAGGTCCACTTTGCTGAAACAAGTCATACCATGCAGTTTGGTGGACAGACTCTGGATGTGGGGGAGAGGATATCGATCTGGTCTGGTCACTGCGTTCAGAGCACGATAGTCACCAGTGACTCTCCACTCACCGGGGTCACGTTTGGGAACCAAGTGGATCGGGGAGGCCCAGGGAGACCTGGACGGGCGAATGACTCCTGTCTTCAACAGAACATCAAACGACTGTTTGGCAGCCTGCAGCTTGTCAAGTGAAAGCCGCCGCGGACTAGCAAGGGTCGGCGGGGTGCTACCAGTGTCGATGCTGTGGGTGGAGGTGAGAGATGAGTCATTGAACATATTACCTGGTTGGCACGGTTCCAAAACAGAAGAGTGATCACGCAGGATAGGTTGCACTATCTCGGGAAGAGCAGAGAGGTCGTTGACCACCAGGTTGACCGCAGGTTCGGTCGTCTGGACTCCAAGAACAGAGAGGGATGTGGTTGCATCTCGGAGGACCTGTGCACCACAGTCGACAATCAACGAATGGTATGACAGGAAGTCGTTACCCAGCAGTGGCTCTGTCACCTCAGCGATAACAAACGTCCACGTGAACTGGCGTCTCAGGTCAGGAAGGACAACATCAAGAGCAGCCTCTCCGTACACACGAAGCTGCTGGCCACTAGCAGTAGTGATGGAGACGGCAGTGGGCTGGATCAGGATACCATTCACACACTCCTGTGGGATCAGTGAAACCCCAGCACCTGTGTCGACAACAAATCTCAGTGGCCGTGAACCAGCCTGGGCTGCAACCCGAAAAAGTGGCAGGCCAAGGGCTGCATTAACGGCCTGCCCCTCTAGTTTCGCTGAGGTGAGGGTGGTTCGCGAGCAGGTGAGGCCGAGCGCGACGAGGGCTGCACTCTGAGGTTAGCAGACCTGGATGGCCACTGACACCATGGTTTACACGTACGAGCATGTGCGCCGAAGAACACGTGAGCACGACACACTTTGGGTCTCTGTCCTTCGTGAAACGGTGTCAGACCTTGGACCGCACCAGACGCGCCAGCTTCACGAACCTGAGCGGGGTACCTGTGGAAGCTCGACTGTTGTTGCCTCAACTGTGGAGAAGCGAAGTGACATGACAGGGAGTCATGAGCTGGGAAGCCTCGCTGGGGAGCTTCGCAGGTATGACAGGGCTGAGACTGGCGGGGAAACTGGTGCTGACTCGCACCAGGGCCGCACTGAGGTTCACCTTCGTTAACAACGTTCACCGCCGTGAGAGTCCCCTGGACAAGAGGGACCAGTTCGTCAGCAAGCTTCCCCAACTGCGAGAGAGTGAGCTCGCGCTGCGAGGCCAGCACCGGAGCGATGCTGGACGGGAGGGACTGAACGAATTTGTGACGAATCAGGTCATCTCCGACACCAACCTTGTCCGCCACTTCACGGAGCTCGCAGAGGAACAGAGATGGGCGTCCCGTCAACCGAGTATTACTGATAAGACGCTCAAACAGTTCAGGTTTGGTTTTCTCATTCATGTCGGTCACGACCTGCTGCAGTTCCTGGAAGTTCCTGCTAGTCAGGGTGACCTGAGGGATGTGAGTGATGGTGTCAGGCGGGAGTGCTGACAGCACATGGTAGAACTTGGTTGCTTCCAAAGTGATTCCGGCAATGTGAAATTGGGCGTCCATGACCGCAAACCAGCCCTGGACAACAGTTTCCATGAAAGCAGGGGGCTTGATACTGACACGATGAACAGGGGCTTCACTAACAGAATCCATAACTGCAATGTTGGGTTCGTCAGGCATAGTAATGACAAAGTATTCAAATAAATGTTCAGTAATGTTAGAATATATCAATGTTTAACTGTTAAATTATCATATGTTCACACAAAATATTCACCAGACAATACACATTCAATGGGAATCGGAGCGACCGAGCAGAACGGAGCAAAACCAGTGAAGCAGAATCAGCTGCGGGAATCAGTCAGCTGTGAAATCAGTCAGCTGACGGCGGGGTGGGCGACAAGGCGTGCCACCTGTATTACAAAGAAGACTCGAACCATAGAAAAGGGCCAACCAAATATCTCACCAAAACCGAAGGTGGAATGAACATTGTTGCCACGTTGAAGAAAACGTGTTCAAATTAAGTTGGAAGATAGTCAGAATCATGATCACGTCGGGGTCACCAAAACTGTGGGGTGAGAAGCATTGGAGGAAGAAAACCGAATTGATGCACGCCCACAGTTGTATTAATTCCAGGTATCAAAACCCAAGAACAGAACAAATGAATCATGCCCGAGCGAGAGCAGCGGGTACATGATACAACAATCGAATCGACAACTAAATACCCAGGCAGTATGCCGAAGATCAGCAAAGTGGACAGCTACATAATGTGTGAATGTGAGTAGATGGTGATAAATATGTTACGTTAAGTTTGAAGAGCAAAGAAATAATATTTGAGACGAGCGACGAATGAACCAACCGGTTGGCGCGAGAGCAGAGCGAGAGTGGGCAGAATGCCACGTTGCCGAGACTGTAATCGACTATGTTCTAAATATAAATTGAAGTTACGAATACAGAAACTGATTATAGGAAAATTAGGTACGATGAGTTACAAGAGAAATATGAAGACGGAAAACAAATTGCAGATGAATCTGGTTAACCAATAACATATTAATAATATGAAAGTATACGAATTATTTACGTTCTAGAACGTTCCGGCGACAAATATGACGCGGGAATACTATAACTGATAAGATGGGTAAAACGCTTCAAAATAAAGATAAGCCGAAGCACCACACCCCCTCGTAAGGCGAGGGTCAAGGTAGCCCTCTGTACCTATTAGCTATGTTCGCAGACGGCAGATTCGTAGAGAAAACACAAGCTTAGATGATTGTTAAAAAATCTTAAGACAATTAATTTTACAACTTAGGTACCTGCATGCTCGTACACAGTACACATATTATAATGGACTTATATTTCACCTCCATGCATCCAAGAAACCCAATCTGAGGGCCTCGGAGGTCACGTTTCGTATGCGCAGCTTAACACGTCAGCGGGTCTCGGTTTCCGTAGTCTGTGTGTGCAGTTAGCACAATGTCCTCTGTTCTCGCATACACAGCTTAACGCAGAAGATAATCTCGGTTTTCACAATTTATTTGTGGAGTAAACACAATGTCCTCTGTTCTCGAATGCGCAAATTAACACAGTAGATGGTCTCGGTTTTCACAATTAGTGTGTGCAGTTAACACAATGTCCTCTGTTGTCACCTATGTCCTCGGTAATACTTGACGTCATGTCTCCTCTGGTATGGATTGAAAGATCAAGATTATGTCGCAGGGCAATCCATTGGCCCCTTAGCATTAACGTCTCTTAGCAGCAGCATCGCAGCTCACCTGTAACTGCTGATCCTCGTTTGTCGGCAAAAGTCACACGTCCTCGGTAGTGACGAATAGTCGGTGTGTGTGTGTGTGTGTGTGTGTGTGTGTGTGTGTGTGTGTGTGTGTGTGTGTGTGTGTGTGTGTGTGTGTGTGTGTTTGTGTGTGTTTGTGTGTGTGTGTGTGTGTGTGTGTGTGTGTGTGTGTGTGTGTGTGTGTGTGTGTGTGTGTGTGTGTGTGTGTGTGTGTGTGTGTGTGTGTGTGTGTGTGTGTGTGTGTGTGTGTGTGTGTGTGTGTGTGTGTGTGTGTGTGTGTGTGTGTGTGTGTGTGTGTGTGTGTGTGTGTGTGTGTGTGTGTGTGTGTGTGTGTGTGTGTGTGTGTGTGTGTGTGTGTGTGTGTGTGTGTGTGTGTGTACACTTGCAAGCCGTGACAACCGAAGACAAAACAGGTTTACACATCTGACATACGAGGACAGTGGGTGATATACGAGGACAAAAGACCGGTCCTCGTTTTTATGACCGTCTAAAACCCATTTTTGATCGATTCGAGTATGATAAAAATGTTTTTAGAGTGGTCCTGATTTTTCATGATAATTTGACCTTTTTACACGCCGCCGTATACACGCCAATGCGCAGATCCGTGTATCCATCTGAGGTGTGTGAATGTTGGCGACACTAGCGCCACCTTGAATGCTGGAGTAACCATGACAACCGCGCGTCTTCTGGTAGCGGACGTCTGGAGATCCGTGCCATCACCACGGTCGAGCCAGCAGCTGGCTGCGGTAACCATGACAACGAGCCGGTTGAGTTTAATCAGCAGACCACACGCGCTATTTGTGTGTGGCCAACCGCGACGCAACCGCTACCTTACACTGTGATCCGTTATCAGTTTGCATCATGAAGAATTGAAGAGAAAGGTGAGAATTTCTATTTTTGGTATCGATGGACAATTTGGGAATCCTTTCTGGACATCTGTGGACAGGTGTGCATAGGTGGACACCTTATGTCCACTCAAACTCTGAGCAGCTTATGGACGTTTGAGGGAATGTTGTTTCAGTTGAACGACTGGTTGGTTTGGGTGGGAGGATTGCCGTATAGTGTGTGGGTGAAGTAGTGTGGGTGCCGTAGAGTTGTGATAATACCTTCGAAGACAGGATGATGAAGATAAATGTAAGGCGTTGCTATCTTGGCACTATGAATATTTCGTCATAAAGTGGACCCATCATATTGCGTCCACTTATAAGTTCCGTGACGGCATAGCCGGGCCGCCGTGAACGCCGTCTTTACTTTCATCAATTAAGTGACACTTTTTGTCCCGTGTCTGGAAACGTATCCTGTGACACGAAATATACCGACACTTTTGTCTATTTTCCAAATTATAAGACTCAAGTCATTTCAAAGTGTATTGTTATGCCGTCTCTTTACTTGTCGTATCGGTATCAAGGCCAGCCGTCGCCAGCTGGCGTGTAAACAAAGTTTGGCGACGGGCGAGGCGACGGAAGCGGTTATATATTAATTATTAAAGTTATAATTACTTATACAAAGTGCTTGGAAGTTGGGGATGACCTCCATAGTTACTAAATGTGATATTTTACATCGATTGGTAGGTTGAGGGATTGACGTAGTTATAGGTTTTAACCCGCGCCGTGCCAGCATGGGCGTAGGAACAGGGGGGGGGGGGGGGGCAGCCGCCCCCCCCCCAAACATTTTTGATTTTAACATTACGTCTATGGGCGTTGCATAGAAGGAATCGACTTTGGAATGCTTCCTGCCCCCCCCCCCCCCCACCTTGAACATAGTTCCTACGCCCCTGCGTGCCAGTGGTCGGCACCACCTTCGCCGTGACGGGGGGGGGGCGTATCGACGCCCCTCCCCGTCTAACTCGGTTTCTATGGGACGTAGACGAAAACCGAAAACACCGTTTGAAAGCTCGTCAAAATGCATTTTGAAACTATTTCAATATTGTTTTTTATCAGGTCCATATTGAGGTCACCAGAGGCCATCAAGGGTCAGATTTTCCAGTTTTAGGACTTCGCTCCAGAAACCTTAGGACTTCGCTCACAGGAACTATGCTAGCTAGGAACAAACTAAAAAACCGCAATGGAAAGCTATTGAAAAATGCAATCGCAAAGGGGTCATCAGATTTAAACTCAGGTCAATAGTTTAGACTCCAGAGGTCATCAAATGTAAAAAAGGCAATTTTTTAGCAAAACAGTTTTCACAAATCTGTAGATATGATGACCAGACCAGGTTAGGTCAACATCGAAATTTGACCTCAGATCAAGGTCAAGTGGTGACCCAATTAGGTCATGTTGCACATTGAGAGACGAGCTTCGACGAGACAAACACATTGGTGCCCAGGGGTGTCGTTTTAAGAAAATGATTGGTGGGGCCTAACCGTTCCGCCGAAACCTAACCCTCAATTTGAGTTTCTCCTCGGATTTCAGGCACTTTATTTTTAGCTCCAGCCTCCAATATTTTTTTTTAGTAAAAAATAAGCAAAGGACACTTTTGTCACTACGACATCGCCGGATTCAAATATCGTCACGGATGCATATTTTCGGGTTAAGGGGGAGGAAATTTTACTCTTGTGTCCATCCCTGTGACGCACAACCTTTATTCACATGGTGACCGGCTCATTGGTGGATCCAGCCTCTCTCCTTGTGTCTGTGGGGGTTGGGGAGGGGGCATATTTTATGGCAAAAAAGTACCCCTTTTTTTCTCCGCGCATTTGCGCCAGTCACCTTGTTTTGGTATTCAAGCTTAAGATATTCACTTATCAAATTCACAAAAAATTGTTTTGTCAATTTTTCCCGGAAAAACAGTGTTTTTTTTATTTTTGGGGTCAAAAATCCGAAATTTCGCAAATCCGGGATAGCCATTTTGAAGAGAATGTCATTTCCTTTTTTTGACGTTTTTTTTGCCATTTGCATCCAACTCAATTTTCTACGATTTGTCAAACATTTATCGTTTTTTCACCAAAATTGGCATGACATGACGTCATTAAAACGTTATTACATCCGAAGGTACGACATCAATTTCACTGAAATTGAATGCGAAGACGTATAGTATAATTGATGCGGCATAAAGTACTGAAAGGTTCACGTTGATATCTATCATAGTTTTTAAGTTATTGAGAAAATCCGGGAGGAGCAGATTCTGCCCGCCCCCCCCCCCCCCCACCATCGGGGCGCGGGTTAAGTGTCACCGGGGCTGCTTGAGTTGCATCAGGTGGCCGTTTCGTCTATCATTGAAATAAAGGGATACATAAATAACAACTTCAAATTCAATCACTCGAGAGAGAGAGAAAAATCGTTTTCTCCTAAAAATCGTCCAATGCAGGGAACGCATGTTGGGGCATACTTGTATTGAATGCCCCCCCTCCCCAGATTCCTGTGGGGAGGGAATTTTCTCCTGATTCCCCCCCCCCCCCTGGATCCGCCAGTGGACCGGCTCAAGTGCAACTTTTCGATAAAACCGACACCCAGCCCAGACCGGCACAGCAGTACGCTGATGTAGGTTACCCAGTCCAGCATGGAATTATAAAATAGTGCATGAGGGCGGTATCATATTTTCCGCGGAATCGAGGTCTCCCTGTTTATTTATTTTTTACCCGAGGCGCGAAAGCGCCGCGGGAAAAAATCAACAGAAGACCGAGATTCCGTGGAAAATATAGCGCTCGAGTGTTCTATTTATTTTACCATTAGCCGTTTTTATATAAACTCGTTCATTTAAAATATATATGCTTTATGACATTTTTTCCAGAATATTTGGGATTCGATATGGATTCAAACGTCAATGAAAGCATTGAGGAATTGATCAATATACGTCTGGCTTACGTCTGGTATCGCCGAAATACCCTAGGGCCGAAAAGTGATACCACATTGCTTCCCGTTGTAAATTTCAGCGGGCTGAGAGCTGATACCAGAAACACGTGCTAATGTTGGAAACATACCCCGGCATATGGTAAATCTCGTTTTTAGTACGGGATAAAAGCGACGCATTTATATTTATGTAAGTACATTAGCCCGCGCCGTGCTGGGGGGTGTTTTGACCCCCCCCCCTCTCTCAAGGTTTTTCGAGGATAGCGGAAACGACGGCGCGCAGCGCCGCCGTTTTTGGCACAGCAGTTTGGGCATCAATTACCCACATTATCTAAAATTCTTGACCTCGAGTCATCTCAGGTCAGGTCACCAAACCAGGTCACGTGACCCCATCTCCAAAAACGTTTGCTGTCGTACCGAAGTCGCAGTTCTTGGATTATCGGTTTCACACTTGCATGATTTCATAAGGTCATATATATCTACAATTCGTTTGTCTTGGATTTTGATATCAGTGACCTAAGGTCGGGTTCATTTCGTGACCTCCCATTATAGGTCATTGGGGGAACAATTCGAATTCTTCCTGTTCCGAGGATACGCAAGATAACAGTCCAATTCCTTCTGGATCATGTTATCATAGACCATTATTGATGTCCTAGGTGCAATTGTTGGTCAGTGACCCCTATATGGTCAGCCTAGGTAATCCGAGGTCACCAACATTATTGTGACAATAACTCCGACATAATGAGGATAGAGAAGTGAAACCGCCCCTGTAGCTCAGTTGGGAGAGTGCCGTACTTCTGACGTCTCCCGGTAGTGGCAGCCCGAGTTTGAGTCGCTTCGGCACTCGCTATTTGCCCCTGACTGGGATGGCCTGTGGCAGGTGGCAGCGGCCGCACTCAAGGTCAGGTGACGTCAGAGGGCGGGGCGGACCGTGTCCAGGTATGTCGGGCACGTACAACTTTCGCTTCTAAATTCTGCCGGACGCCAGGAATTGTTTGATCGGTTGGTGGGGTCAGGGCCTGCGCAACAAGCTATGCTTAGCACGAGACCTGACCCTCGGAAATCCATCCATTCGAAAGGTTCTTTTTCATCCATTCGGGAGGCATTGGTGGGGCTCAAATGAACATTGGTAGGGCTTGGGCCCTACCAGGCCTATAGAAACGATGCCCCTGTAATGGTGCCAGTTTCACTTCTCTATCTTGATTTTGTCGAGAGTTATTGGCAAAAAGGTGTTGGTGACTTCGGATGAACTCATCTGAACATGTAGGGGTCATTGAACAAAATTTGCACCTGGAACTTCAAGAATGACCTATTATAACATGATCCAGAAGGAATTGGACTGATATAATTCGTATCATCATAAAAGGAATCATTTGATTATTTCCCAATTGACTGATAATGGGGACGTCATGAAATTGACCCGACCTTAGATCACCGATATACAAAATTGGAGGTATACAACTGTAGGTACTATTGCCATTTTGAACTCCTGTAAGTACGAAATAAATCGGCCAAAAACTGTGGCTGTGGGACCACCGGAAACATCCCCCCCCCCCCCGGAGTGTCCGTCCAGCCTCCCCGGTACAGAGAAGGGTCCCGTCGAGTCTCACAGGCGCAGAGGAGGTTCCGTCCAGGCTCCCCGGTACAGAGGAGGGTTCTTCCAGCCTCCCCGGCAGAGAGGAGGGGTCCGTCCAGCCTCTCCATCACAGAGGAAGGTGGGTCCGTCCAGCCTCCCTGGCAGAGAGGAGAGTCCGTCCAGTCTCCCCGGTACAGAGGAGGATCTGTCCAGCCTCTGCGGTATAGAGGAGGGTCCGTCCAGCCTCTCCAGCACAGAGGAGGGTGGGTCCGTCCAGCCTCCCCGGCAGAGAGGAGCGTCCGTCCAGTCTATCCGGTACAGAGGAGGGTCCGTCCAGCCACTACGGCATATAGAAGTTTCCGTCCAGCCTCCCCGGACGGAGAGGGTCTGTCCAACCTCCCCGGCAAAGAGAAGGGTGGGACCATCCTCTCCGGCACATGGGAGGGTCCGTTCAGCCTCCCCGACACAGAAGAGGGTCCGTCCAGCCTCTCCAGCACAGAGGACGGTGGGTCCAGCCTCCCCGGTAGAGAGAAGGGTCCGTCCAGCCTCACCGGTACAGAGGGGGGTCCGTCCAGTGTCCCCGGCACAGAGGAGGGTCTGTCCAGCCTCCCCTGTACAGAATAGGGTCCGTCCAGCCTCTCCAACACAGAGGAGGGTGGGTCCAGCCTCCGCGGTACAGAGGAGGGTCTGCTTAGTCTCCCCGGTACAGAGGAGGGTCCGTCCAGCCCCCCCCCCCCCCGGTACAGATGAGGGTCCGTCCAGTCTCCCCGGTACAGAGGAGGGTCCGTCCAGCCTCCCCGGTACAGAGGAGGGTCCGTCCAGCCTCCCCGGTACAGAGTAGTGTCCGTCCAGCCTCCCCGGTACAGAGGAGGGTCCGTCCAGCTCCACCGTCCGAGGAGGGTCGGGAGATAGTCCGCCAGCCAGGTGGTCAGCGGTTTCGTTGCCGTCGAGGTCGGCGTGCTCGGTCACCCACTGTGGAGCGACTCCAATCCCGGCGGTTCTGGAGGACGGGCAGCAGTCACCACACCTCCGCGGCCAGGGCCGTCTTCTGACATGCTGGTCCCCGCTCCAGTTTCTGCAGACCGGATCTGGAGTCGGTCAGGTGGCGGATTGATCGGACACGGCCCAGCTCCTCGCCCGGGAGGTCGACCACCAACTTCAGGTCCTCCCGCATCGTAACCAGCTCGGCCCACAAACTACTCCACCCCCTCCCCCCCCCCCCCCCCAGCGGGGCTCCTCGCGGTTTAGGCAGTTGAGGTGGATCAGCACGCTTGCTCCCCCGCACAGCGCACTGGACGAGGCAAAGGCTTGTGCTTCAATATGCTCCCTATTATCACGCCAGACCGTGTTGTCTTGAGCTTATCCTTGACCCGTGCTCTCTCACAGGAACGTCGTCAATGGCTAATGAAAGGCGGGAGCAGGACGGCCTCACCTGTTGACGCGACCAAGTCACCCAAGTCCTACACCCAAGTCTGTCTTTCAAGTCTGTCGCTGTCACCCAAGTCCTACACCTTGATGACCAACAGCTGTAGTGGGTGCCAACCACATTGGGCACACCATAAACGTCCACCGGTCGTTTTTTCGGCTGCCCAGCGAGCTGCTGCAGGTGGCGAAGGTCAGGCAGCTGTTACTGGCCTCCGAGTAGGGGCGAATCCACGAGTACGCAGACATAATTCTTCAATATATCAACGTCGAAAGCAATGTGCATGTTTTCGACCTTTGTCAGCACATAGTATTCTTCTACTAAAAGTATTGGGTGGACAACTCAATGTGTTTGTGACTGTAACGACGGAAATTTGTCACGATTGAAAATTCGTTGATGGACGATTATTTATGATTTTGATTGTGTTACCTGCAATAGCTGTATCTAATACATGCGTTATCGATGACGGAAATATGAATGACATTGTCATATCGACATTACTTGTTTGAAAAAAACTTATTCCTTGGCAGGGCGCGTCCTTTAAAAATATTATACTTTGTGCTCACTTTGAAGTGTTATGAGCCGTACTGAACGATATAAAGTGATTATTCAAACTTCGCTCAATATCAAAGATGTTTATCTAACGAATCTGCCTGTGAAGGGTAATGTGACTGTGCTGTGACATGTGACTTATATGCTTTCAGAGCTCATAGATCACCTTGAGTGATTCCGATGACGGGGACCTGGCAGCGGCAGGCGGACCTGGCAGCGGCAGGCGGACCTGGCAGTGACAGGCAGACCTGGCAGCGGCAGGCGGACCTGGCAGCGACAGGCGGACCTGGCAGCGGCAGGCAGACCTGGCAGCGGCAGGCGGACCTGGCAGTGGCAGGCGGACCTGGCAGCGGTAGGTGGACATGGCAGCGGCAGGTGGACCTGACAGCGGTGGCTGCGACCTGGTAGCGGTAGCTGCGACCTTATAGCGGTAGCTGCGACCTGGCAGCAGTAGCGGCGACCTTGTAGCGCCGGGTGCGTCCTGGCAGCGGTGGCTGGGACCTGGCAGCGGTAGCTGTGACCTGGCAGCGGTAGCTGCGACCTTGTAGCGCCGGTGCTACCTGGCAACGGTGGCTGCGACCTTGTAACGCCGGGTGCGACATGGCAGCTGTGGATGCGACCTGGTGGCGGTAGCTGCGACCTTGTAGCGCCAAGTGCGACATTGCAGTGGTGGCTGCGACCTGGCAGTGCTGGCTGCGACCTGGTAGCGGTAGCTGCGACTAGGCAGCGGTAGCTGTGACCTTGTAACGCCGGGTGCGACATGGCAGCGGTAGCTGCGATCTGACCTCTCACTTGCAGACAGTGAATATACGTTTAATGCATTATATCGTGAGTGTGCACTGTCTGCAGTGATGTTCCTTCGGAAATATCTCGTGACTTTCACCCAGGTCTTCACCTCGACAATCAACAACTAGAGTTTGTGGCTAACCACCTTGAGCTCCCCGCCCTACCCTTCTCTGTTTACCTTGCCCTGTGCTGCCTTCCCTGCCCCGCTTGCCTTACCCAGCATTACCTTACCCTGCCCTGGCCAGCTTGGTCTGCCCAACCTGAAGGGTGGGGTGCAGGTAGGTTGAAATCCGACAAAATCCGACATGTATGATAGATTTGACAAGATCCTACAAAGAACACCGCAAGATTGTGATGTGTTTTAACGTTGCGTGTAGGACTAGGACTATATAGGATACTTTTGCGATTCTGTGCAAGCCAACCTGCAGGATCATGTAGAATCCATCACAAATTCGTGTACGAAAAGTGTATCAAAACCTTGCAGGACGTTCTTGCAGAAACGTGCAGGGTAGTCTTGCAGGACTTTTTTTTACTTGCAGGAAATTCAAAATGTTAAGCATTCGTTAGATTCAGATCGTGAATAATTTTCGATCGGCGCATGCTGCGTCCAAATAGAACATTGGTTTGGAATGTACACGCCTTTCCTAATTTTACCACTTGATATTTTTTACTCTTCAATATTTAGAAGACTCGATATTTGGTTGCCCCGGCCGGTCAATAATCACGGGCCGCCGCCCCGTAATGCAAATAAAGGTAGATTCTTACTTGTGGATGGCTACCTGTGAGCACAAATTATTTTCGGGAGATAGCTTAACCCACTATCTTGTGAAATTATAACCCAGTCGCGACCTGAATCATTATCATTAGTCCGTTAACCCATTGTTTTTCTCGGGAGGTAACTTGACCCGCTAACCAGTTTACCCGGGAATCCAGGAGACAACTCAGAACTCAGAAACAGGTTTATTCCGACCCATTAAAAATCAGGTGCCCTGGGCCCCTATTAACCCGCACCGTACCGGTGATCGGGATTTCCGGCACAATGCCAGGGGGGACCCCCTTCTAACTCGGCTCCTACGGGGAGTAGGCGGAATCCAAAACCACCATTCGATAGCTCGTCAAAAGTATGTCGAAAACCTCAGCTATTTTTGTTGTCAGGTTTATCAAAGGTCAAATTTTCCAACTTAAGGATTTTGCTTCAGAAACCCCCAAATATCTCAGGAACTTATGATACATAGGAACAAACGTGAAAAAGTCGAAAGCTCTTGAAAAATGCAATCGCTAGGGGTCCTCAAATGTAAGCTCAGGTCAATAGTTAAGTCTCCAGAGACCAGAGGTCATTAAAGGTCATAAAGGCTCTTCTTGGCAAAACAGTTTTTCGTTAATAACTTTGTATGTAATCAATATAGAGCAATAATGCTAACGTCATCGTATTTCTCTCGTCAAGGCGCTTCAAATCATACACATGGCAAGTGGTTTATATCAAATACAAAGCTTCACCTCATGTCAAGGTCATACAAGGCCATATGCCAGTCCAGGTGGATCACAATGCACATATCCGGAAGCGGCTTGACAAGATTAACACAGTAGTAGCGGTCTCACGCAAAGTTCGCCACGGGCCGGGCTGTCCCCATGGGCCATGGGCCGGGCCTGTGCTGGGCCTCAGCTTTAACCCTCGCCAGTGCAGACGGGGGGCGGGGGGGGGGGGGGGGGATGCCACATCCCCCCTCGTTTTTTTTTTCTCGGCAATAACTCGCGTAAATATCAACCGATTACGATGAAACTTTCAGTGCCCTACTTGTGAACTATTTGACACATATTCTGCAAAAAAAGTTGTACGTCACATAACCCGTGACCTTTAACCTGTTTCTCAAGGTCATGTCAGGCGCAACTGGCGTCCGTAGTATTGATCTTTGAAACTTATGCAGTTTCATAGTGTGTTGTTCAGGAGCATATGCACAGGTGTTTCCAGGTAACAGTTATGGTTTCCATTGAGATGTGACCTCGATTGACCTTTTCAGAGGTCAACCGAGGTCACTGACCTCCGATGACTTGATATTACTTTTTTGGCTTCTGGCAGTTTCTAGGACATTTTGTGACGCTGATTTCAAATATGGGATCCAATTTACATAAGTATATGTTCTACTGGGGTCATGCGCCTCCACAGGTCAACCGAGGTCACTGATCTCAAATGACCTGACATGACCTGACATGACCTTTTTGGAATTTGGCAGTTTCTAGGACATTTTGTGACGCTGATTTCAAATTTGGCACCCATTTAGCATAATTGAATGCTCATTTGCGATTCTAGCTCTATTAAATTCAATTTACACGCATTTACAATTTTGTTGAATTTTGGGTAATTGACATGACCTCAGAGGTCACCCAATGACCTAGGACCTTAAAATCGGGTATCACTGGCTTTCTCTCGTGACAAGCAACACGCTCGTTTTTTTAATCGAAACTCTAGCTCATTTAGGGGCGAAACGCTAGGGGGGTGACCAACCCAACTGCACGGTCACGCACTGATCGTACGCTGCATGGGCGAGGGTTAAGGAAATCACCGGGCTCTGGACGGGCCTGGGCTGATCATTTTGAAGTAATGCGGGCAAGCTCAGGTCAGCTTAAAAATATTTTAGCCAGCAGTTCACTTACACAGCAACACACTGTTGCTGTGGCTGTGGCTTTTTGTTTTTTTTTTGGTTAGCATAGTTGGTTCATTGTTTCACATTTATAGTATACAAGTAAATATGCTAGGATAATGATTGCAAATTTTGTGAAAATAATTATATGCTTAATCTGAACGGGCCGGAGGGCCTGGGCCTTAATATTATTAATTTGACCGGGCCTGGTCCGGGCCTGGGCTTGGTGTGCAAGGGCCTGAGCCGGGCCGGGCTAGGGGCTGGTGGGCCCGTGGCGAACACTGGTTTCACATATGTAGCTATCTTTATTCGATCAAAAGTTATTGATAAAAACGTTGGTGACCCCAGACCTTGTATGGGTCACACTCACAGCAAAAATTGTACTTGGGTCATCAATAATGAGCTATAATCACATGATTCTGACCGAATTGACATGATCTGATGCGTATTCTCTGAATAGGAAACATTTGCAATTTTTCCCATTGGCATAATGGGGAGGTCACGTGATCGACCTGACATTATGTCACCGTTATAGAAAATATGAGAGATACGAATTTTAGGTAGGTACCTATGGCATAATTAAATATTATAAGTTTAAAACCGCTATCGGCCAAAAACTGTGGCTGTGGTACGACAGTAAACTTGTTTTGAGGTTGCGTCACCCGACCTGATTATGAAGTCTCCTTCAGTGGCGGCGGATAGGGGGGGGGGGGGGCAGCTGACCCCCCATTCAAGAAGTTAGGGGAGGAAACATACGATTTTGCACCCCCCAATACATTTGTAGGAGGGTCCCTCCAAGAAGTTGGTTCGATTTTCTTATTTTTGACCGAAACAATGACCCATGGCCCCGATGTGCCCCCAGCCAGCCTGAGGGGCCTTCTAAGGCCGATAGAAGGCCCTCAGTCGGCCTGAGGGGACCCTCGGTAGGCCTCAGGGGGCACTCAGAAGGCCTGCGACTTCAACATGGGCCTGCCCGACGTTTTTTGGCGACCATTTAGGGGCCTGCAAAATATAGTGGCCTAAATCCGAGGAGATACCTTTTCGCGACATTTTTTTGTTTGTTTGTGGAGGGGGGGCATTTGGCCGTGCGTCCTTTGGCCGAGGGGGGCCCCTGTGTTTATTTGCACCCCATCCGAAAATACGATCCGCCGCCAATGGTCTCCTTAGTCTATTTTGGTTCGGGAATAAGCTAATGGACAGGATCCAGGGGATTCATGGACATTATCCCTATTCCATGCAGGGACAGATTCTGCCCCCCCCCCCCCCCACACGGTGGTTTTTCACTTGCCGTTTCTAAACCGTTCGGCCTAGCGTCTTGAAACTTTGTGAATTTTCCCAAAATGAAATGTCACATATCGTGTCAAAATTTTGAAAAATCGGTCTAACAGAGGCGGTGCCAGGCTCCTGTTTTGGGGAGGGTGTTACGAATGCGGTTGTGAGGCGCATTCTTCCTTCATTGTTTGCGGTGCAATAAATGCGTCAGAAACATTTGCAACGCAATATGCATCATACATAATGGGATTGTACATACTTTTGGGCATAGGAGCACTCAGGTACAAAAATGGGAGGCGATACCCGCCCTCAAATTAGGTCCAACCTCAAATTAGTAAGATGTTAAAAAGCGTTACGCGCATAGTGCCCCCCCCCCCCCCGACGTTGTTTTCCTGGATTCACCTATGCGCAATGTTTTATATTTAACAAATTACAGCAAATAATTCCCAATGTGACGTTTGTGTCGTACCAAACAATGACGAACAGCACATATTTGTTATCAGAAAATCCCCCCATTTTACATCTCCTGAATACGCCTATGATTTTGCATTGTGGTACTAGTCTTTTAATATTGAAGACCAGTACATTTGAAGCTCAAAAACGTTTGGAGCATGAAAATCGATCAAACCACATCACCTCAATGACCCTGAAAAAAACACCCACAATTTTCATATTTTTTGCCCCCTCACTCCCCCCCCCCCCCCATTTACAAAAAAAAATGGGACCAAAGGGTAGAGATCCGCATTTAGATCCGCTGATCTCGCCATGACGAATCGAATAGCTTTTTTTCCATAGAAATCGACCGAGCGGTTCTCGAGATCTCGGGGGGGGGGGGCAGAATCTGCTCCCCCCCGCAGGTAACGTAATTCTGGCCGGAATAGGGTTAATGTCCATGAATCCCCTGGGCCTTGGGGTCCATAAAATTCAGGAACCAAATCGAAGTTGTCAACAACAAAAAATACAGCATTACGAACACGGTAAGACCTGATTGCCGTTTGAGTCGGCCATACGCCAATATACATGCACAAGGACCCAATTTGTGGATCAAGCACAAGCGCCCAATTTGTCCACGAATTGGGCGCTTGTGCTTGATCTGTGTCCATGGAATAATCTGAAAATCTTCTATTGTATTTGAATAATTGTTTGTATTTTGCAACCATCAGAGTGTGGGCCAGACTTGTCTTGACTTGTAGTAGTAATATGTAACAGATTCCGTTAGGTGGTGATGAGCTATGTGGGAAGGCGTTTACGCAACGAAATAACAAGGAACTCTCATATGTCCACACAAACCAATATTACCAACATGGGTCATCTGACAGACGCCTAAAGAGCGATTTTTGAGGAAGGAAGTTAATATTTGCCAATCAATACAAAATCAAGCCGACTCTTTGCAACTTCAGGTGTGGTGAAACGGACTTAATCTTATTGTAGCATATACGTCTAACGTTAAAACGATAGATATTGTCTGAACTGCTTAAACTTCTACCATTTTATGCGGTCAAAACAAATCAAAGTGGGCATGGGGCAAGTTGTATCGTTTTTGAAGGGGAGGTTGTAACGTTAGGTTAATATGACATAATTAACGAACATTAATTAATACCGTGGAATATCTAGTAAACATATAATATGGTGTTTAAATATGCTATACTAGGGAATATGATTGATATATAATACAGAGACCAATAAAAAGTTTTTCAATATGAGTACGCTTTTGCCATTAATTGTATACGTTCCAGGGGGTAGATGCAATCTGGCCCGGTAACGGGGTTAAATGCATCACTTGCAGAGCTGTCTTCAGATTGTCGCTGTACCTATTTATACTTCGTTAGAGTAGAAATGAATATGCATTTTGGTGGGTAAAAGCCACACTTTTCCTACAGAAGTGTCCGGTTTCAAATATATTCCACGAGTCGACGGCTAGGCATCCAGCCCCGGTCTCCCCTACTATCGAATGACGGCATACAAAACCACAAAATATATTTAATAAACAACAAGTTAAGATATATTTATTTTTTAAACGGAGGAATGTAAAATGCATTCCTATGATGCTTTAACACGCGCACCGCCGGGGTCCACGCTAACTTCGAACCCACGGTGAGGACGGATACCCGAGCCTTCCAAGATCTCGAGAACCAAGGAACGTAGCGACAAGCGAAAACAAACAAAAAACGTTTAATAGCTCGAGACAAGCTCCCTCGAAAGTACTTAGACCATTTTAGGTCGAGTAAATATTGAGGTCACCAGTTTTAGTTTTAGTACCAAGTTCAGAAAATTGTAAATGGCAGGATCGCGCATCGCTATTCCTGACATTTTGTCATTATCGGAGCACACTGGTGTACTGGACTTTCATGTCTTGTATCGGCAAGTATTTATTGAAAGTTTGCACCGGCTGAAGTAGATAGAACAGCCATATCATTGATCATTGCCTGAGAATCGCCAATATATTCGATATATAACGCTGGGTGGCTAAATCGCTAGCCGATTCCGGCCATAATGACGACTAGTGATGGACTAATTGCAACGCTGTATGCGAATGTGTACTAAAACAAAATTGTGGTCCTCGCTTGTTACCTTCCTGGGCTTGAGTAAGCTTTACACATGGTCCCCTCATGTCATGGTTCACCGGCGTGTCTTACACTCCGGTACTCGGATATCGGTCATGTCCTCGTTCTTTGAAATGTTGGTTATACAGGCGCAAAACAACATTCCCCAAATTTGAACAGACAATCTTTGTTGAGAAACATTTCAGTACAAAGCCACTCAATTTGGATTTCCTGCGATGCCTCCTTCATGTGGTCCCCATAAGTCATGCTGGGGCAGAGTCCTCAGTTGTCATTGCTTGCAGGTAGTAGTGTGTGTGTGTGTGTGTGTGTGTGTGTGTGTGTTTGTGTGTGTGTGTGTGTGTGTGTGTGTGTGTGTGTGTGTGTGTGTGTGTGTGTGTGTGTGTGTGTGTGTGTGTGTGTGTGTGTGTGTGTGTGTGTGTGTGTGTGTGTGTGTGTGTGTGTGTGTGTGTGTGTGTGTGTGTGTGAACGGTGTATGTTGAGGACATTTGCCCTTCACACACCGGTAAGTCGAGGACCACCGGTGTATGTCGAGGACCGAAAGGCGGTCCTCGACTTTAAAGCTAATCAAGAACCGATAATTAACGTCTTCTCAGTCATCTGACTTAATTTTGAGATGGTTCCTAACATGTACGAAAACCTTACTTTTTCACACATATTGTGTGAATGTGTGTGAACGTCGCTGCAGGTTGACGTGTGTGAACTTCAGACGACTGTGGGGGCAGCCATATTGAATGGCTCCACCATGATCCGCGCATGAACCTCCCTGGTTTTTCTATTTCAGAATTATTGGAAATTCGCTGCTTTCATCACTTCCTAATTAATATAGCTAATTATTTTAGCCGGCGGAAATATTTAATTAATTTTTTCTTATGAAATTTGAGGTATTTTAATCTTACTTTACGAAACTATATTTTCTGCGGAGAAGTCCTGCTGTTCGTCAAGGCCACAGAGATAGCTGTTCGTCAAGGCCACAGAGATAGCTGTTCGTCAAGGTCATAGAGATAAGGTAGAACCGTCCCTGCCGCGCAAGGTATCTGTCATGACGTCACCGGGGGAATACTTATATCCGGCATAGCAAGCTAAATATATGAAACACTACTTCGCAAGTGTCATACATGTCTAACGTACATTTTTCCAACATCAATAATGTATGTTAGACAGTATGAAGTCTCATATTAATGACAAGGAAACTCACAGGCATCCAAAAAGGAGTACCCCGGTGACGTCATCAGCGCAGATTATAGATCAGCTTATAGGCATGGGGATGACAACGGCCTGGTCGTTTGTAAGCTACACGTTTGTGCCATATTTGGGCGGTTGACGCGTGTGCTGAGTCGGGGCTGGGTTGACAATTATTAATCTGCAACTGGAGGTAAGGATTTCATGTGTTTCATTAATTAATTTGATGTGTTGTATTATTGATCCACCTTTTTACCGGTGGTTTGCCACGTTACCTATCAGAAGGAAAATAAGGATACAGATTTTTGCCACTGCGGGCACGGCTGCATAGTGATAGGCGTTTATATTTTGAAGGAAATGCTACCATCCAAAGCACCAAAGAAGTAAAATTGTAAGAGAAAAGAAATAAGAGAATGAAGCTGAGGGAGTACATTCAGTAACGCACCTCTGGAAGGCAATAGGTGGTAGGTGGAAATTTGGGTAACGGTGGGGCTGGCCAGAGGTGAAAAAACCTCGAGGTTGACACCGACAAAGAGCCAGGCTAACTCACTTTCATTTTTCGCGCTCTTATGGCCAATTACTCTAAAAAGCAAGTTTTTTCTCACGCCTCGGTGACTAACAATATTGATAAAAATCGGCACTCTGGTACATTTGGTAAACATGCAACATATTTTGTCAACACGCAGCACATTGTGTCAACACACAGCACATTTTCAACACTCAACACATTTTATGATTGTTACAATGAGTGCAACACATGAAGACATGAAGATAGGGGTGTCTGAATAATTGTACTCCAGAACCATCAGGGCCTATTTTAACATGTTAACTGGGGGGATGCCCCCAGTGAGCCGTTTTTCACCCCCCCCCCCAGTCAAAAAATGTTGCCCACCCTGATTTCATTATTTCCATGTCAGTTTTCGCTTGATAGGTATTCAATTAAAATAAAATATGCTTACCTGGTGATAAATGTATACAAATCTAATGAAAATGTCATGATATTCCTAAGCTTTAGAATTTCCCAACCAAAATAAGTATCTTTAAAGGGAAATAATGACCTTTTCCCACAAAAATGGAGTTAGCACTTGAAATCGCCAGACGAGACCAAAATATATTGTAAATTCATCACATTTTGCATGAAAACTTTCCTACCGAAAGATATTTCAAGTTATAGTTGATAAGCGTTCCACACTTTCAACGATCGGTACTTGCAAGTACTTTTGGTCCTCATCAAACTGCGAGCTTTTCCCGTATTGCTTTTTAGTTAGTGGTTGCAACCCTCAATTTGTGAAAATCGATTCATTTGTTTTCAACATTAGGAGTTTTGTATAATTTGTCTGTGACTGTATATAACACTATGCTTTATATTATCATGAAAAATAATATTTTTTCCCAAAAAAACTAACAAACAATAACACAAAACTGGCGATTAATTCGGAAGCTCATCGATGCACATCGACGGCGACCTATTTAGCGTCGGCGATTTGTTTACAAAGTCATTGTCATGCTTCTCGGCGCACTTAACCATTGTGGCGAGTTGTTCCTGATTAGTATACCCAAGTCCCGTAGCAGGCTTTGTTAATGACGTCACTGGTGCCATTCTTGTGCAGCATTGCAAAATATATCTGATTTTGAGTTGAAAGCTAATTCACCCTATTTGTAACAGGGGGGGGGGGGCGGATTCCGCCCCCCCCTCATGTTTTTCGCAGATATCTCCAGAACGGCTGGGAGCAGGCCCATGAAATTTTGGGACTTTTCATAGATTTGAATACTGCATTTGGAGTCAAAATTTTGAGTTCTTAACCTGAACAGTGGCGGTTCCAGGGTACAGTTTTGAGTGGGTTCGGAGGCGATATTTGGCGATAATACGGAAATGCGATCTTCACGGTTTCTTCGTAACTGCCTCAAGTAAGAAGGAGTTACATCGGTTCACGGTGATTGCAACAAGTGCAAATTAGTTGATGTTAATGAAATATAATTAAAATTTCATGGCAGAGGCGGTTTCAGGGGCTTGAAAAGGGGGGGGGGGGGGTTTCCAGGTAATATTCAATGCTTGGCGGGAAGCAAATAGAGCAATGTAAGGGGCATTTATAGTTATCAAGATGTAAAAGATAGCTTCTGCTTCCATTATTTGCATAATTTATTACATATAGAGTTTCAGGGGCGTGTTCAGGCACATGAAAAGGGGGGTGACTGGCTTGGTGATGACGATATGCCAGCGATAACGGCGCAATAGACGGTTAGCTTATAATTATATATGCACATATGAGGCCAGGAAAGGGAATAAAGTCATTTTTTGCAGAGGCGCGCTCAGGAATGGAAGAAAGGGGGTCATATTATTGCAAGGAAACTAAGAGGCATGGGCGTACAATGACATAACATACTGTAGTTTTCGGATGAAACACGCACCACTGGCTACTCTACGAACTATTATAAGATAATAGGCGAGTCCAGGTAGGGTAAAAAGGGGGTAAGCAATGTTAATTGAAGTTGTAAGTGAAATAGTCACTGTTGACTAGTTAGTATCATAATAGCGGATAATATACTTATCAAAAGGTATTGAGCCGCCCCAGTTTGGATCCTGGATACGCCTATTATGAGGTACAACATGCAAAAAGGAACTATCTACGATCAGTAACATATTTATAGTGCTTGGTAGCAACTTGTCTGCGGTTAATATTTTTTCCAATTTTACCCCCTTTTTCATTAACCTGGTACCGCCTATGGCAAAAAATATGATTTTTAACTGTTTTGCCTAATGTCACAATCACACACCATTTCATTTCTTAAAAAACACATCAAAAAATTGTTTTATTACTCATTTACTTCACCCCCATATTGAGTGACCTGCACACGCCTATGATTTTTGAATTTTCAAATGCCACTGTCATATATCAATGTCCAATTCCATCTCTATCGATTCATATTAATTGTGTTAAAATCGGTACATAAAAGCTATTTGGGATCAAAAATACCACTAAAATTTGTGGTTTTTGCCCCCCTTTTGCCCCCCTATCAAAAATTTATTTTTTGTATTATTTAGAAATGTAGATCGTGTTGAGAACAACCAAACGCCGTTTCATTTTTGAAAATCGGACGGGTAGATCTCGAGATCTCCGGGGGGCGGAATCCGCCCCCCCCCCCCCTGTTACAAATAGGGGTAGCCAGGAGCCTGTTACAAATAGGGTTAAACGACAGGGGGAGGGAGGGGGGAACAGATTAGTTTGCCACCACCCCCTGCCCGACAACAGGTGGCGACTGCCTCTGCTGCCCCCCCCGGTGGCGCCGCCCCTGCCTTGATGCACTGTTTACCTGGGTATTGTAGACAGAAAATGCCAAGCAGTGCGGTGAATCACAACACGGCGCTGATTCCCGTTGTTAAATCTTTGTCACCTGCCAAACGACCACAAGACATTCCTCGTCGATATGACAGATGCCTCGACATGAACACCGTCATTCATTATCCGACATAAATCATAACCACTGCGGCTGTCTCCATGGCCGCGGGGCCTTAACCCGCCATTGGCGGGGGGGGGGGCGTTTTTCGCCCCCCCCCCCCTGACGAACTTTCGCAATAGCTCAAAAACGAATAGCGCTATCGACGTGAAACTTCAGGTACCTTCTACATCAACTATACATCTCCTGTGGAAGAAAAAAAAACGTCGATTTTTGTCTCCCAAAATATAGCGAATTTAGCAACGTCACTACACACGAGTGTGACACCAAAATCAGCTAAACCTAGGCCTTGCAAATGCCATATTTGAAGCCAAATGTAATCGAAAAACGCCAAAAGATAGCAAATGGCAAGGGCTACAAAATGTTTATCTCTGTTTTTGTTTTGTTTTTTTTTACCCCAAACAATTTGGGAAAATTATTTGTTTTTTAAAAAATGCCCCCAAAATCAACATTTTGAAACAGTAAAAAAAAAACAGAAGATGTGTTGAAGAAACACATGTGGACAATACCCAAACCAAATTTAAAAGCAATATCTTTATTTTTGACTGACTTATCGCTCCCTAAGCAGAGTTGTGTCCGATGACGCAATTGACTCAATTTGTCACCATTTTGTACTTGACCCCTCACGGCTCGGGCAGGGTGCCAGCAGAATGTCGAATGCTGCCGGTGGGAGGTGCTATATTTCTGTAGAAGGAGCAATTTATCGTCAAACATTATCTGTTACTAATCTTGCACCCCTACTGATCCGATCTCGACCCCTGGCATTCCTTCCTTATCAGTTGTGAGGGGGTGCCTACAAGGCACAAGACGGGAGTAACTTGAGTCGATTGCGTAATCTGGCACAACCCTGTCCCTAAGTATGAGTAACTCATGACGTCATATTTGGGAATTAAGTTTTTTTGTTTGTATTGCCCAGATACAAACAAATAAATGCCAGCACAGTATTTCTGAGAGAAAACTGGTCTAGACACATGCCTTTCCTATTTATATTTATAAATTTCAAATTTTGACCTTATGTGACTAACCTTGACCTTATATGGTGTCAGGTTGTGAAAATGACTGCTACTATCTAATTATACGTGTAAAATAACCCATACAACATGTGTCGCATGGCTTTCGTAAACCTGTGACCTTTTGTGACCTGACCTTGACCTTGACCTTTACTTACAATTTCACTTTTGATTATGTGGGATATGTATTATACCTTTGAGAGCACTTTGCGATAATAGTCGCAATCTAAGGCTTTGGATGGAAAGTATGGCCCAAAAACTCAAATATCTACATTTTGTACCTTTGACTTCACCGTGACCTGACATGTGACCTTATTTGGAAAATTTCGTGTATGCTTTGGTTGCGTCTCATTGCCAGCTTTCGATTGCCGCCTTGCGCGTCTCGCTGCGGTTATTAGTTCGGAAGATAACCAGGGGGCGAAAAACGCCCCCCCCCCCCCCAGCCAATGGCGTTCGGCTGAGACCGGCCAATGCCGTATAAGGCAATGCCGGGTTAACAGATAATCTCAGCGACAGCGAAAATAACATGCCGTCAAAGGTCATGTTATCAGGCCATTAGCGTGAATGATTGGTTTGTGCTGGCACTAATTCGCGAAATCCGTGCAATCTGCCTCGACGCCTGTATCTGTAAGCACTGACGGATCCAGGGGCGGGGGGGGGGGGGGGCATGGCCCCTCAAACTGCCTGAAATCGGCGAAAAATTGACACATTTCCTGATACAGAAGGAAATCTAAGCAACTTTTACTAAGAAAGGTTTGTTTTAACCCTCGCCCTACGGGGGGGGCCTGACAGCCCCCCCCCCCCCCTCCTGAGGGTTTTCTTGAATAACTTTTGACACATGGCGTGCATCTTGCTGAAATTTTTGGTAGCTGAGTGTACAACAATTATACGAAGGCTGTAATAATTTAATTGAAATTGGTTGAGTAGTTTGGGAGATAATAATGTTTTGATGACGTCATGTTTGTAAAAAAAGGAGAAATATTTGAAAAATCGTAGAAAACAGAGTTTTAAAGCAAATTGCAAACGCAATTCACCAAAGATGCAAAATGTCAATCTCTTTAAAATGGCAATCTTTGATGTTCAAAATTTTGGGTTTTTGACCCCTAAAATGTAAAAAAGTGATCCCAACAAAATCAAAATTTTCAAAGATATTAGAAAAACCGGAAAATATGTGACAGAACTGAGTATGGGCAATACCTATACCAAATTTCAAAGCAATAACTTCATTTTTGACTGAGTGATGGCTTCCTAAGTGGAAGAAACTGATGACGTAATTTTTAAAATAACTTTTTTTGACATTTTTGGACAAGATACGAACAAATAAATCCTTTTATGTATTTCTGAGCCAAAACTGGTCTAGGAACATGCCTCTTTTTTTACATTTATAAAATTCTAATTTTGAGGTTTTCTGAAGAGCAAAAATCGCTGTTCTGGACGTAGTAAATCCGAGGTCATTCACTTGACCTAAAGGTCACCCGTTGACCTGAAACCTTAAAAACGCATACTGTTAGATTCCTCTCATGACAGGCAACATGCTGGTTCTTACCGCATTGCTCTAAGTTGCTTGGTTTGGAAGTTAACAGGGGGACCTGTCAGGCCCCCCACCCGTAGGGCGAAGGTGAAAAAAGCTCCCGTAGGGCGAGGGTTAAATCAGCTATCAATGCAGAAGCAAGCGAAATCCGATGAGTTTTCAGAATTGTGTGAGACTTTTTGGAATTTGGCCCCCCAAACCACCCATGCCCCCCCCCCCCAACCAACCACCCGTGCCCCCACCCCGCCAACCACCGTTCTGGATCCACCAATGTCTGTAAGATGATTGCACGGGCTGAGACGGGCCATGCGATACCCCTGACCACTCTGGTGACGCGTCGCCATCATGGCATGGTCAGCAGTCAGCGCCGGTAAGGCGTCGTACCTGCTACTACCTCCTACCTGTGAAGCGGCGGATGCCTGGGTGTATGTACGGGCCCGGTAGGTTCAACTTTCCCGGCACAGGGTAGCTGTCGCACCCGGGCCCGGTCAGGTGTGAACCGCGCATGACAGCTCTGTGTGGGCTCTGTGTTGCCCGGGTTAGGCCGGGGTTAGGTCGTTAGGCCCGGGTTAGGCCGGGGCCGACTGTCGCCTGTGACGGGAGAATCAAGGACGCCTACGAAGCGGCCGTCTCACGCCTGTCCTGTCCGCCCGATGCTGCGACAGGTTTCCTCCGTCCTGTCGCGGCCACGGAGAGAGGATGTGACCTGCAGCCCGTGCACGTGCACTGCGCGTGCACGGAAGAGTTATTGCTACAGGTGGCGCTGTGGCTCCCTCTTGAGACCTCTGGGTCATCCATTGCCCTAGACGCACACTTTCTATGATGGCGAGGGTGTACAGGGTTTGGGCGATACTTTTAAAAGCCCGCCCACCTTACAATTAGTTTTGGTCTGGGATAGCGAAGGTGAAAACACCACAGTACAATAAGGAGAAAAGATAACCAATCATATGAGGCATGTTCGATCGCGAATATATTCACATTTGTCATAGTGAGATAGGTATAATAGACCCTAAACCACTGAGTTGCTGTCCGACGAAAGTACGTCACGCAAGCTCAAACACTTCCTCTCCATTTTGGTGAGCCTTGAACGCAAGTGTTTTGTGTTTTGCCATTTGGTGAAACTTAGGTCAAATTTACAATTGTATATGATCGCCAACGAAGCAGATGAGAAGTACTTTCTTCCCCCAAAAAAACAAAACTCGAGATAGTTGCAAATAGTGTTCACAAAGTTGTCTTCTCCAGTAACACAGTAGCCGTTTCCACGAAGGATTTTGCGTTTGTGGCGATTGGGGCGTTTGGGGCGATTGGGGCGTTTGGGGTAAATGGGTCTATAGCTAGTAAGAACACGGCTTTTTCCGGTGATTTTTGGTATCAATCGCAACTTTATGAATTAATGGATATCTGGAAATTCCATTTGAATGATAACACCATAGTTTACTTAAAATTAACATTTTCATCTTAAACTAGCTCTGGTGATGCCAGATGGCTGTGGCTTTTTGGGGCGTTTGGTGGGACTCCATTTTGCTCGAATCCCGGTAGTGACTGTTTCGGGAAATGGTCATATTTTGCAACGACATGGTTTTCAGGAATAATAGCTTATTTCAATGAAAACTAGATGAATTATTCCATTCATATTTTCAGTCATATTCACTTTTGAAAGGAAGAATTAATGATAATTAGCTATTTCGTTTGGATCATGTGTTGTAAGATGACGGAAATGCCGGCTCCGGCTCTGCGCTGGCTCTGCGCAGGCGCCGCCGCCCGGTCACCATGGCGACCGGCCGGCCGGTCGCATGACGTCACGTTGCGCACGTGGTTCCGGCGCCGGCCGCCCCCCCCCCGCCGGGGGGGAAGGGGGGGGGGGGGGGGGGGGGCGCCGGCCGTTTTTTTTTTTTTTCCTATTCTTCCCGGGACGGCCTATAGCCATTTTCCGGGGAGGGGCAATGACCTCTGGCAATTTGCCAGGCAAAAAACTACGTTAACCGGTTTATGTGACCCGGAGCAAACTAGGGACTAGGGCAGCTATTTTACGTTACTAATTACGTTAACCGGTTTATTTGTACCCGGAAAAATTATTTGTTCAAAGTAAATATAATATCTAACATTACGTTAAGTATTTCGTTCAAGGTCAAATATAATATCTAACATTACGTTAAGTATTTCGTTCAAGGTCAAAAATAATATCTAGCTTTACGTTAAGTATTTCGTTCAAAGTCAAAAATAAGTCAAACACGAGACACACATGCATACATATTTTTATTACAATACACTTGTACAGTGTCAGTGTTGATGGAGCCGTGGCGGTGCCGTCATTGCCACAACGGGAGACTGTTGCCAGTCTCCCTGGCTCCGGCGCCTCGGCGAGACCTGGTTGTGGGGTGTATTTAGCTGGGCGAAAAGTCCTGAATAATAAAAAACCCAGCGTCTAAGGCAAAGGGGAAAAAACCTGCGCGGTGGGCCAAAAATGCGCAAGGCCAAAAACCCCTGTTATATTTGATTAGCTAAACGTGTTTGGTAGAGATAATCTAAGAGGAGACCTATCAATTCAGGATAACTATCACCTAACAGTGTTTGAAGATTTAATGTGATGCCATTTTGTTGTGTGTAATTAATAATGTTCTGTCGTTTATCGTTGTGTACTGGGCAAGTAATAAGTAAGTGCTTGATTGTGTAGCGCGGATAACCTGGGCAATGTTGGCAATTTGGTGGCGGGAGATTCTCCATAATATAATAATGAGTAATTTTTGTATGACCGAGACGGAGGCGCGCCAAAATTACCTCCTTCTCTCTACAATTCTGATGACTAGATATAAAATGTTGGACTTTTGGCTTAATTGGATAAAGATGAAAATGCGGAGCGGCGTCCCACTCGTTCTGGCGCAGTATGCTAAGTTGAGAATTAATATAATTTAACACGTCTGATACTGGACTTGGAAGTTGGTTTACTGAAGGTAATTCTAGGCTCAATTTCGCAAGTCTGTCGGCTTCCTCGTTTCCCGGGATACCGGTGTGTCCTGGGATCCAGAGGAATTTAATACTATTGTTTTTACTGTTTAAATACTTGATTAGTTGTCTGATTTTAAATACTATCGGGTTTCTACATTCACTAATCGAGGAAATGGCCGTGAGCGAGGCGGACGAGTCTGTGCAAATGACTACTTCCTTAAGTTTTTCTTTTCTGACATATATTAATGCTAATAAAATGGCTGACAATTCCGCTGTGTATACGCTATTTATGTCGGGAAGTCTAAAGTTATTGCTAACTGTGTTTGTGTAGAATGCACCACCGGTTCGGCCTTCGCCCCGTGAACCGTCTGTGTATATGTATGTGTATGTGTTGTGTTGTGCTTTGTGTTCGTGGAAGAGTGAGAGTGTTTCTGACGCGGTGACTGTGTTTTTGTTGTGTGTGAAGAGGCGGTGTGTGTCTGGTGTTGTGTCGAGCCAGTGAGGTGTGAGTGGTGGCGTTGGCATTGTGGTGAGGTGAGCGATGTTGAATAGTGTGAGTGTTTGTCTGATTCTGTGGCTGATAAGCGGGTGTCGTTTTTGTAGTAGTGTTTGTCGTCTAGTGGGTGCGGGGTGATTTAAGATGTGGAATGTTGGGCGTGTGGGGTGTGAACTTGCTCTGGCGTAGAATCTAAGTAGTGTGTATTTGCGTCGGCGGCAGAGTGTGGGAATGTTAGTGTCGATGTGTAAGTTTGTGGTGTTGGTGGTGCGGCAGGCTCCAGTCACGATGCGCAAGGCAGCGTTTTGGACAGTTTGCAATTTTTTAATTTGTTTGGAACATATGTCATCAAATAAGAATGCGTTATAATCCAGTACTGGGCGTATCAGGGAAGTATATAGTTGGAGGAGAGTGGCGCGATCTGCGCCCCACTCTCGACCAGCCAATGACTTCATAATATTAATTCGTCGCGTACATCTCTGCACTAAATCATTGAAGTGTGGGATGAACGAGAGACGTGTGTCTAGCGTTATTCCCAGATACTTGAATGATTTGACAAAAGGGATAATTTGATTGTTATATTTTAATGGAATGTAGGGTTCCACATATGCAGGTTTCTTTGAAAAAATTAGAGATGCAGATTTACTTGGAGAAATTTCCAGACCCCATTGGTCGCACCATACCTTTATATCAATGAGTACTAGTTGTAACATTTTGCTGGCTTGATCGACACTCGGGTGCGAGAACCACACCGCCAGGTCATCAGCGTACATTGAAAATTTGAGACCTTTGTCGATCTTATTAATATTTCTGAAGATGTCGTTAATCATAATTAAAAATATGGTCGGGGAGAGGACCGATCCCTGTGGGACACCGTGGTCCTGATTTTGATTTGGAGAATATGTGTTGCCGCACCTTACATTAAAAGTTCTATTTTCTAAAAAGTTTTGGATGAATTTGGCGAGTCGACCTCGAATTCCGGCCTTATGGACCTTTACTAGAAGTGCGGTTTTGTTGACTCTGTCAAACGCAGCTCTCAAATCAAGAAAGAGGGCAATTGTGACCTCTCTCCCTCGAAAGCCGCGCTGGACAGAGTCGATAAGACCAACTAAATTGTCCGCAGTGGAACGACCAGGTCGAAAACCACTTTGGTGTGGGGTAAGTAAATTATTTGATTCAATGTATGTCCTGATGCGTCCATTAACCATGCGTTCGAATAGTTTACATGCACAACTAGTTAGAGAAATAGGGCGATAGCTAGCGGGAGAAGATTTAGGTTTGCGAGGTTTAATTATAGGAATTAGCGTACTATTTTGCCAAGATTCAGGGAAAGTGCCGTCAAACCACATGGTATTGAAGGCTGTTAGTAAGTTGGTGAGACCAGTCTCTGTCAAGTTTTTAAAGAAGGAGTAGTCAATTTGATCTGGCCCTACAGAAGTTTTACCACATTTACCTATAGCGTACGTTAACTCTGGGTTGGTAAAAAGAGAGTTGTATATTTCTACGTTATTAGAGTCAAAGCTGATAGATTGAAATTGATCGTTAAATTGGTTAGCAAAAGTTGGTGTACATTGTTGTGCTGATGATATGTTAGCGTAGTGTTGTGCAAATTGTGTTGCCACCTCTAGGGGAAGCGTGTAAGATGTGTTGTGTATTTGTAAGTGTGGGATTTTGTATGCCGGTGGTCTTTTATTTGAAAACGATTTGATTAATGTCAAAATTTTTGAGAGGGAGGTAAATCGATTAAAGGTAGATGAGAATTCCTGCCAAGATTCTTTTTTTGCTTTGTCAATGATTGTTTTAGCCAAAGAGCGGGTTTTCCGTACTTCGTGTTCGTTTTCTGCAGTTATACAAGATTTTAATTTTCGAAATGCTCTTTTCCGGAGGGCAACAGCTCTTTGGCATTCTGTGTTCCACCACGGGGCAGTACGCTGCCTCGGGTGGTGTTGTGTGTGTGTGCGTGTGTGTGGAATGTGCTGGTGTGCTGATGCGAGAATAGTGTTTACAAATGTGTTAATGTCGGTCTGGGAGTCTGCGGGGTGACTAGTGTCAATGTGTTTTTGAAAGGAGGACCAGTCGGCTTTGCGAAGGTTCCATCTAGGCAGAGAGTAAAAATTTGTCTGTCCGGAAGGGACTTGGAGTTCTAAGTGAATTGGGAAATGATCGCTAAAAAGAGGGTCTGTTTGTGCGTTAAATGTAAAAAGAGTCGCGATGCGTGGTGTGGCGAAGGCGAGATCGATGGCGCTGTAAGTCACCTCGCCTCCTGAGTGGTGTACGTGTGTGGGTGATTGGTCGTTAAGGAAGACCAAATTATGCCGGTCCAGTAGGTCCAGCACAATTTGGCCTCGGAAAGAGTTCCGAAGGCAGCCCCACGCCCGACTATGCGCGTTGAAATCGCCCATAATCAGACATGGGGTGTTAATATTTGTAATAAGCTGGGAAAAAGAATCAATGTCTATGTCCTCCGTAGGACGGAAATAAATTGAGATGAGAGTTATTTCTAGCTGAGCGATTTTAATATTAACGCCGACTGCGTCTAAGGTTGTTTGAAGGTCGATTTGATGATGCAAAAGTTGGTTTGAAATAAGCAAAGCCGAGCCGCCTCGGCGAGGTGATGCATTTACGTTATTTGTGTAAAGGCTATAGCCGGCGATTTTCAAGGTATAATTATTAAAGTCGGCGTCAATAAAATGGGTTTCCTGAACAGCGGCTACTAACGGATTATTATTTAAGACGTAATGTTTGAATTGCCCCCAATGGGATATTAAAGATCTAACATTCCATTGGAGGACAAATTCTGACTGTTGATTATTCATTTAGATTTACTTTTACTGTCCAAGCCTTGCCTGGAGGTCGCTCGAGTATGCCTGCGGGGGCGGGCGGCCGGGCGGGAGGGCGAGGAGTAGGAGCGCGAGGAATCTGACTGGGTGTCACTCTCCGAGAGTCGGGGAGGGGAGTGGGCGGGCGGGGAGTTGGAGCGGGAGGGCGGGGGAGGGGAGTGGGCGGGGCGGGCGGGCGGAGAGTTGGAGCGAGAGGGCGGGGCGTGGTTGCGGGCGATAGACTGGGAGACGGCTCTCATGAGAGAGTCGTCCGAGGAGTCCTCCGAGAGTCGGCACTCCGCTGGTGCTGCGGAGGCCGGGGAGGCGGGGCCTGAGTCGATGTTCGACTCGGCTGGGGCGGGGGAGCGCGGTGCCGGTGGATCGGCGGCAACCTCGCGCTCGAGGGCAGCCAGAGGTGCCATTGGGAACTGGCATGGCGGTCGGGGGGTCTGGCGGTTGGTGGGTCTGGCGGGAGGCCGGTTGGGTGGGGGGGGGAGGTTCCGGGAGGGGGGAGGGGCGGCCAAGCGCCGGGGGCGAGACCTGGGGAGAGCGGGGCGTCCGGTGGGCGCCGACTGTCGCTCCTTTCAATGCGCTTCAGGCGCTGAGCCTCGCGAGCGAGGCCCCAGGCTCTGCACCGGCGGTCCCAGGCCGGGTGGGCCTGGTCGCACGTGGCGCAGCGTGCTGCACGCGTGCACCCTTCGGTGCCGTGCTCGCCTGCGCACCGTCCACAGGTGGCGGTGCGCACCCGGCAGGTCCACTTTAGGTGGCCGTAGTGCCAGCACTGCTGACACTGCCGGGAGGGGGGGGGGGGGGCGGGATCCACTCCCTGACTGGGGCGGCCACGTACCCACAATGAATGTGGGTAGGCAGCTCCCTGCCTCTAAAGCGGAGCCGAATCAGCGGGTTGGGCTGCTCGGGCCGCTTCTTGGTGGGCGAGAGGCGCGTGACCTCGCACACCCCTTGGTGTGCGAGCTCTCGGAGGATGAGGTCCTCCGAGAGGGCGGACACGTCTGGGCACCACACCAGACCCTCCACTGAGTTTAGGTGCGCCGGGGCTTCCACGGCGACCTTCGCTCCGTTGAACTCTGTCACACCCATCAGACGGACGTTCTGTGCGGACGTCAGCGTCTCGATCAGGAGGGCTCCTGATCGGATGGGCTTAGCGCTGGCAACGTCGCCACTACACATGGCGACCAGCCAGCGCCGGACATTGAACGGGTTGATTGTTTGGAACGGGAGTCCGTCCGTTCGCCACATAAGGAGGCGAGCGGGCCCGTTCGGGGGGGTGGGGTCGGGGGGGAGCTGTGCTCCGGGTCGGCTCCTGGGAAGCCCCTGAGGGGGGCGGGGAGTGGAGCCGGCCTGGGGAGTGCGTGGTCGCGCACCGGGGGACCCCAGAGGGGGGTCGGGTGGGTCGGGGGGACGAGAGTCCGGCGACTGCCAGGCCCCTGGACGGGGCGGGCGGGGCCCCTGAGGGGGGCTGGGGGGGGGGGGGACCGTCCAGGGGGGCGCGCGGTCGCGCGCCGGGGAACCCCGGAGGGGGGTCGGGCGGGTCGGGGTGGCGGGGCGGGCGGGGCCCCTGAGGGGGGCTGGGAGGGGGACCGTCCAGGGGGAGGGCGGTCGCGAGACGGGGAACCCCGGAGGGGGGTCGGGCGGGTCGGGGGGGGGGGCGGGGTTCCGGGGGGGGGTAGCCATCGTCGTGGCTCAGGAGGGGAAGGATGGGGGCTAACTATTTACGTTAATTGCCACACACGACAGAACGTGTTGGCAACTGCAAATTAACTTCTCAAGACTGGAGGGGACCTAAACCGTGGAGGAGGCCTATTGCCAATAAAAAATTTGTATCTAATGAGTCTACCTACTTAAAAATATCTAGAGTCTACCTATCTAAGGGTCTACAACCCTGCCACACGCACGTGGTCAGGGTTCCGCACCCGGAAGCGGTGGAGGGCTGGAGCAGGCTGGCTGGAGGCGTCTTCAGGTCCGATGTCGATGAAAGGGGGCGCCGGCCGGCCTGTCACCTTGGCGACCGGCCGGCCGGTCGCTTGACATCACGTTGCGCATGCGCAGAGCCTTTGGTCTGCGCCCAGCAATGACGTTCGTTCGATCTAGAGCATAATTTCCCCCCCCCCAGAAAATGGCTATAGGCCGGCCGGTCCGGGGGAAAAAAACATTTTTGAGTTTTCGGCTGGCGCAAGTCATTCGGTTCCCCGCCCCAGAGGGGGTGATTCCCCTCCCCACCCGCGGCACCATATAGCTATAGGGTGGACAACGGGGTGGGCGAGAGCCCCCTCTCCTCCCTCCCCACCCACCCCTTGCAAAAAAAGAGTTTTCGGTACTGGTGGCTGCAGAAAGCCCGCATGTTTCATGGGTTTACAAGTGCTTTTTCTGAGGTCCTTTCAGCTTTTAGTGAGATTCATCAATTAATCAATTAATCAAATCAAGAACATTTGGTATGATTCGTTGCTTAAAGGGAAATAATGACCTTTTGATTTTGTTAGCAACAATTTCTTAGGCTCCCGTTATATTTTTTAATATATTTTATTTAAATTTAAGAATTAAATAAAATTATTCCCAAATTCAAAGTTGTAAGTTTGGAAGAAATACAAAACAAGTACCTTGTGTACATCATGAAGGTCATTGACAAATTCGTCCTTCCCTACCATTGTTAACATCGAGTGCGGCATTTGTGGAGCCTCTGTGACATTTCCGATCAAACTGAGCGCTGCTCGGACACACGCTAGTAGCGCTTTCGTTCTCCATGGCAACCGGGCGTCAGCCAATCAAAAGCCAGAAAGGGGAATACGTTCTGGCTTTTCATTGGCTCACGCCTGGTTGCCATGGAGAACGAAAGCGCTACTAGCGTGCGTTCGAGCAGCGCTCTGATCCGTGAAGCAATCCGTGAAGCATCCGTGATGCATGACTGACTATCAGTATAAGTCATGAATAACAACAACATGCAAACTATACCAACTCGAATAAAATAAGAGCGGAATGAATTGAACCCCAGGCAAGCTAGTATTCGCAAAGCACTCGGCACTGCGCCACAATGGCAAAAGGTGAGGGAAATGCATATTGGATACAATATTATTACGTCACAAGTTTCTGAAGTGTCAACTACTATGAAATACAGTGATAAAATACCTTTAATAATGATTAACAAGAAAATTCAAACTTAAAAACAATAATTTGAATAAGTCTTTAATTAGCTTTCAACTCGAAATCAGATATATTTTGCAATGCTACACAAGAATGGCACCAATGACGTCATTAACAAAGCCTGCTACGGGACTTGGGTATACTAATCAGGAACAACTCGCTAAGTGCGCCGAGATGGTTAAGTGCGCCGAGAAGCATGACAATGACTTTGTAAACAAATCGCCGACGCTAAATAGGTCGCCGTCGATGTGCATCGATGAGCTTCTGATTTAATTGCCAGTTTTGTGTTATTGTTCGTTAGTTTTTTTGGGAAAAATTATTATTTTTCATGATAAAATAAAGCATAGTGTTATATACAGCCACAGACAAACTATACACAACTCCTAATGTTGAAAACAAATGAATCGAATTGCAAAAATTGAGGGTCGCAACCACTAACTATGCCGCATTGATGTGCATCGATGAGCTTCCGATTTTATTGCCACTTTTTCCAATCGCTGTTAGTTTTAGAAGATCGCCGGGCATATAATCACAACAAGCAGAACGCACAATATATTTTCCACTCCATTGCGTAAAAAAATAATACGGGAAAAGCCCGCAGTTTGATGAGGACCAAAAGTACTTGACAAAAGGTCAGAAATAGTGCAAGTACCGGTCGTTAAAAGTGTGGAACGCTTATCAACTTTAACTTGAAATATCTTTCGGTAGGAAAGTTTTCATGCAAAATGTGATGAATTTACAATATATTTTGATCTCGTCTGGCGATTTCAAGTGCTAACTCCATTTTAGTAGAAAAAGGTCATTATTTCCCTTTAAATAAATGAGTAACGATTGTTCCGGTTTTCGGAAACCAACGAAGTTACCGCTTTAAATTGGACGATCTCAGCGTGACGGAGCGACGTTGAATTAAGGCATGTCTATGCTTTTTACATTTTATTGCATTTTGCATCATAACCTTATATTTCTTTGCCATTAATATCTTCAATTTTGTACTAACTAACTGTCAATTGCGTATTTTATTTGATTAAAGCTGATTATCTAGTATACTTTTTTGCGTCTTTTTGGGGGTGTTTTCGGTATGTTTTGTAGAAGGAACTAACACAGCCCAAAATTGCCAGGTTTGCTCATGAATTTGAATATTCAAAGCAAACTAACGGCAAATATTGTATTGTAAGAGCATAAACTTATACATTAATTCATAAATTGTGATTGGTACCAAAAATCACCGGGAAAAGCCGTGTTCTTACAATCTATAGACCCATTTACCCCAAACGCCCCAATCGCTCCAATCGCCCCAACGCCCCAAACGCCCCAAACGCCCCAATCCCCCCAAACGCAAAATCCTTTGTGAAAACGGCTAGTGTTAGCAATACCACCAAAGTCGTGCATTCGATATCTTCCGTTTTCCTGCTCGATTCAAGTTCATAAAGCATCTCTTATTTTCGCTCTCTTTGTTCCGATCACTATCACTCCCTACTATTTATGTACATTATTGCAATATTCGCTCACGGACAGTGTTAATATAAAATGAAATTGAGCGTGGTGCATGCAGATGAAATACAGCAAACGAGCGAAAGTCTGTTTGACCCAAATCACGCATTAGCCGTTTACTGCGGTGAAATGGCTGGCCGGACGGGCGTCAGGCTCTGTAACGACTCCACCCGGCCTCCCTCGGGTTCTGCAACGGCGCTGTTCATCAGACAGGCCCTGCTCCGGGCGGAACGCTGTATGCCAGACAGACCCCTGCCTCAGGCGGCAGGCACGCTGCTTCACTGCTGCGCCAATGCTCCGGGCAAGCTCTGTCGTCGGACGCCTTTAGATCCGCCCATCTGTACACGGTTCACAGCTCGGACCGGCTCATCTGTGCACGGTTCACAGCTCGGACCGGCTCATCTGTGCACGGTTCACAGCTCGGACCGGCTCATCTGTACACGGTTCACAGCTCGGACCGGCTCATCTGTACACGGTTCACAGCTCGGACCGGCTCATCTGTACACGGTTCACAGCTCGGACCGGCTCATCTGTACACGGTTCACAGCTCGGACCGGCTAATCTGTACACGGTTCACAGCTCGGACCGGCTCATCTGTACACGGTTCACAGCTCGGACCGGCTCATCTGTACACGGTTCACAGCTCGGACCGGCTCATCTGTACACGGTTCACAGCTCGGACCGGCTCATCTGTACACGGTTCACAGCTCGGACCGGCTCATCTGTACACGGTTCACAGCTCGGACCGGCTCATCTGTGCACGGTTCACAGCTCGGACCGGCTCATCTGTACATGGTTCACAGCTCGGACCGGCTCATCTGTACACGGTTCACAGCTCGGACCGGCTCATCTGTGCACGGTTCACAGCTCGGACCGGCTCATCTGTACACGGTTCACAGCTCGGACTGGCTCATCTGTACACGGTTCACAGCTCGGTCCGGCTCATCTGTACACGGCTCACAGCTCAGAGCGGCTCATATGTGCACGGTTCACAGCTCGGACCGGCTCGGGGTGGCCAGGACTCTTCTGAGAGCTCGGATCAGGGTGCAGCCATGACTTGCATTTAGCTGCGTTCTGGCTATAAGCTTGACTGTGTTTTCTCCCTCTGGCGAAACGCTGCTTTGGATGGTCTGGAAGATATGCTCGTCTGGCTGTTTCCATCTGACCGATGTCTTTTCTCTATACAGGTACTGAGCAATATCCGCTGATACCGTTCGCGGACTCCCGCACTCCGGGGCACTGACGCTCGCTGTCACCGACATCACCCATCACCTGCGGACTCTGTCACCGACATCACCTGCGGACTCTGTCACCGACATCACCTGCGGACTCCCGCACTCCGGGGCACTGGCGTTCGCTGTCACCAACATCACCCATCACCTGCGGACTCTGTCACCGACATCACCTGCGGACTCTGTCACCGACATCACCCATCACCTGCGGACTCTGTCACCGACATCACCTGCGGACTCTGTCACCGACATCACCTGCGGACTCCCGCACTCGGGGGCACTGACGCTCGCTGTCACCGACATCACCCATCACCTGCGGACTCTGTCACCGACATCACCTGCGGACTCCCACACTCGGAGTCACTGACCCTCGCTGTCACCGAGATCACCCATCGCCTGCGGACTCTGTCACCGACATCACCCCATCACCTGCGGACTCCGGCTACGTCCGCGTTGTGCTGTCGTCTGCCCTGTTTGCTTGGCTGCCGTCTCAGCGTTCGCCGCCGGCTCCTAAAATTGGTGTAGACCAATAGCCGTAGGCGTCCGACACGAGCTGAGTTTGAGTTCAGGAGGGGAGTCTGCAGTCGGCCGCGTGGTTGCTTCTGAACGGAGGATCCCCTAAACCCGACCGTGGGCCCGTCATGCCAACCAAATGCTCCTAAGACCGAACGTAAGGGCCTACAGGCTGACAAAGGGCCGAGTAATGGCCCTAAAGCGTGCACAGAAATGCCCTTTGTGTATTTCTGCGCACGCCACTGAGTGTCACTCATGGAAGACAAGAAGAAAAATAGTTTCATTGATGCTATTCCTTCAATTGAGGTAGAATGAGTATATCATTCCGGACGAAGCAGGAGATGCCCTAAATGAATTTCCCGCTAAAAAGTTGTATGCCGATTGCCGAGACGGGGAAGCTCCTGGAATTACGGTCTATCCTATTCCTCGTGCTGTCAGCTAAAATTGAGCGCATATTTTTATTTGGCTCAAACCTTACGTTTGAATGTGTTTCTGGTGTTGGCGCCCTTCGCTAAGCAGAGCTGTTTGCATGGACCATATCCGATCGCGCAATATTTGCTCAAAGGTGTAATTTGAAATCGAAAGCTTTACGTGTCACAAACCTTCGGCGCAGTCCTCCCCGCGCACTGACTTCATCTGACCCAGGCCGCTGCCACCGACGCAGGTCATCCCAGTCAAGGGTATCCCCGCAAAGACGTGGCTACGATGCAATTTGGACGAGAGGCGCCTCTCCGTCCTTATTGTCTACCACTTCCATCAGACGCCGCTTGACCAGGTCTAAGTAGAAACAGAAAGCATCGGTAGGGTATTCATGGTGGCTGACAGTGATGCTGACAGTGATAGAATACATGTGTTTGACAATGGGTGCTTGGTCACTAGCCGGAGGGGCGCCGTCACTGGCCGGAGAGGGACCGATACTGCCCGGAGGGGCGCCGTCACTTGCCGAAGGGGCGTCGTCACTGGCCGCAAGAGCGCCGTCACTGGCCGGAGGAGTGCCATCACTGGCAATATGGGCTCCGTCACTAGCCGAAGAGGCGCTGTCACTGGCCAGAGGGGCGCCGTCATTAGCCGGAGGGGCCACTGCTGTCAATCCAGCAGTGGCGTCGCCACACAATTTTGAGTGGGGCAGCCAGAGGTTTGGTGGGCTAGCCCCATAGGGCTAATGTTAAAATCCTGCGAACTGGGGGGGGGGGGGCGAACTCCGGCGGAGCGATCCTGGCGGGGCCCGGCTTCCAGGCGACGCCCCAGGTTAAAAGTACTTGGGTATAAAGGTCCGAACTATTGAAGCGGTGCTGCCTCGAAAGCCGGAAGAAGGCCTTGCGATAATAGTGTCTTTAAAATTGAGGCACCTCTGACTTCTGAGCCAAGAAGCCTCTTACGTCGATCATGCCAATGAAGTGGAGAAACAGACCGGATAGAGGAGTCAATATATTTGTGTCGGCCAGAGACAGCGTGCATTTCGGCAGACCGGGAGAGGGTTGGGTAGATTTCGGCAGGCCGAAAAAGGGGCAGGCAGGGTGGATTTAGGTAAACTAAGGAGAGGGATGAGATGATTTCGACTGGCCGGAGAGACTGGCCGTGGGTGGGTTTCAGCAGGACGGAGTTACCGGTACATGCGTCGTTAAATAAACACATACCAGAGAGTTAGGTAGATTTCGGCAGGTCAGAGAGGATAGAGAGGGCGGGGGGGGGGGGGGGGTGGGGGGGGGGGGTCGTCGGCTAAAGTGAAGGGGCATATTTCGGCAGGCCAGAGAGAGAGGTGAGTGACCTATCCGTGACAGACCTGGGTAGGCACATCCATGATTGCACTCGAATATACGTGCTACTGACGAAAATGCGTGCTACTGACGGACGACATACTCACATGTGAGAGTGCCATTACAAATATATCCATGTTTTATATAATTTTTGTCTATGATATTTTTTTTCGGAAAGACAAACTGCAAATGAGTAATCGTAAGATAATTTGCCATTTTTGCAGGATTTTTTCTTCATAAAATTATCCTTTAGCGCCCCTGTAGACCCATGGCGCCCCCTTGACGTCGAAAATGCCGCCCCCCTGGGTCAGCCTCGAAAAAATCCTAGATCCGCCCCTGTAATACAATATCATAATATGGATAATAGATGATAGTTTTCAAACAAAAATGTGGCCAGATCGATAGATCAACATGTTCTCTTGTTCATGAACTTTGATTTCCGTCGCTACGACTCCTAGGAGCCGAATAATCGCTTTGAGGCCCAAATCATCCGGGCCTCAGATGGCTACCATTGGTCGGCACAGCGCGGCAGCGTCGGTTGAGCGGCGTTCGCCCGCTGGTGCCTCAGTAGCTGGGCTGAGCGGGCGGAGGCAGTGAGGCGGCGGCCGGCCGGGCCTCAGTCGGCTCGTAGTGGTTTGCTGTAGTATGGCAAACGTACTGGCGGGTGGATGGAAGAGCAGGATAATTTCGTTGATATGCCATAATAAAATGCACTGCGATGTGCAGAATGGGAATCACTCACACATCTTTTTTCTATGGTCACCAATGAATATTTCAAAGCACATTCTTACTAAATAATAGGAGGGGCCTGGCCTCAGTTGCCTCATATGACGAGCCGCCACTGCTCTGTCGGGGATAATTTTCCATTTCAGCATATGCCGGCATATAATAGCGGTGTACGATTCGGAAATTTTCCAAATCATGTCCGATCCAAAGTCCGATCCAATATCACAATGTTGACCGAAAAGTGTCCGATGAATCCAAGAGTCCAAAAATAGTCCAATTTGTAAAACATCCTGTTCATGGCAATTAGTGATGTATTTACTTTATTTCATGTCCATAATTAACTGCACTGCTCTAATAATTGCAATTGCATATAAGTTGGTTACAAGGGCGTAGGAACCTATTTCAAGTTGGTGTGGCAAAGGCAAATTAAAATCCTAGACACTAAACACAATGTCGAAGACCACGTTGTTGAACTAAACCGTACTGAGCGGAATGCATTTTAATCAGCGCCAAGTAATTGCCATGGATGTGCCACGGATTCACTTCGGATTCCGGGGAAAGCTGATTGTTAATGTTCAACACCCATGAAAACGGCCAGGTATATTGAGGGGTGGATTCGCTGAACATGTTGACATAAACTGGCCTATTTTACGACTTTACGTTTCCGAACGGTAAGAAACTTTGTCATAACAAATGCAAGTTATTGATGAATCAGAAAAGTTAAGACAAAAGTCTGGAAAATGTCATCTTTTTTAGTATACCTTCAAATATTTCCACGGTGTCACTTGACACCCTGCACATTTTGTTGCCGGAGCTAGCCTGGTACTTCGGAAAACTTATTTCAAGAACAAATATAAAATATGATAGTATGATAATTATTCACTGTAAATTATTAATCACACTCTGTTCCAATATTCTGTAAATTTATTTTCGTTAAAAGCCTCTTATTGTTTTGCAATCTACTCCAAACCTTACACGTCGTAGCCTGCCTAACTGGGGCCGACGTCGGCTCGATGTCGGGGTAACATCGGCTACACGTCGGGGGCACGTCGGGTCAAAAGCGGGTGCACAAGCAATGGAGAAAATGCATGGTAAATCATAATTGAAGATTTCGGCGAAAATAGATGATGGATGTTGATGGAACTTCGCAAGATCATAAATAATCGATTGCTCTAACAATTGTAGGCACCCACTTCCACGGCTGATCAGTTGATTAGGATATTGGCGTTAAGATCCACCAGGGTGTCAATCGACCTCGCTTTTACCTCCCTTTTTACGAGGCTACTGAATTACGAACCGTAAATGTAACACAACGTATTTTCACGATATTCCTCTGCCAAGGTAACCAAGTACCTATTTATGCATATTTGTGCACGGTATTTCTGTGTTTTTTGAAGCATGCCGTCTTTTCTTTAAAATGACATGTATGTATGTATACTAAATTAAACATCAGTTTAACACACACACGGCCGGGGTATGCGCTAAACACGAACGGCGGGGGGGGGTGATTTTAGCCCCCCCCCCCCCCCCCCTCCCCCTAAGATCTCGAAAACCACGCAACGTAGCGACAAGCGGAAAACGGCATTAGATATCTGGAGACAAGCTCTATCGAACGTATACGGTCTTTTGTTATGTTAGGTTAATATTGAGGTCACCAAAGGTAATCAAGGGTCAGATTTTCCAGTTTTAGGATTTGGGTCCAGAAACCACCAGATATCACAGCAACTATGATGGCTAGGAACACACCGAAAAAGGCAATGGAAAGCTCTTGAAAAATGCAATTGCTAAAGTGTCCTCAACTTTTATATCAGGTCAATAATTTAGGCTCCAGAGGTCATCAATTGCAAAAAGGCTATTTTTTGGCAAAGCTGTTTTTCATAATTGCATTTTATCTAATAAAGATAGGAAAATAATTGTGACGCTATCGTGTTTTTCTCGTCAAGGCGCTTCGAATCATATTTATTTGACGAGGTTAGGTCAACATAGAAATCTGACCTCAGGTCAAGGTCAAGTGGTGACCCAAGTAGTCAAGTTGCTGGGAGACGTTTCTCGATGAGACAAACACATTAGTAACGGTTTCACTTTGATATCTTCATTATGTCGAGTTATATACAACAAAGGTTTTGGTGAGCTCGGATACCTGGCTGACCCTGTAGGGGTCACTGAACACAAATTACACCTGGGTCATCATCAATGGCCTATGATAACATTATCCAGAAGGAATTGGGCTGATATCATGCGTATCCTCGGAAAAGGAAGCATTTGAATATTTGCCTATTGACTTATAATGGGGAGGTCACGAAATTGGCCCGACCTAAGGTCACCGATATACAAAATCCGAGATAAACGAATTGTAGGTACCTATGGCCTTATGAAATCATGTAAGTTTGAAACCTATCGGCTGACAACTGTGGCCTTGGTATGACCGCACACTTTTTGGAGGTGGGGTCACGTGACCTGGCCTGGTGACCTGACCTGAGATGACCCAAGGTAAAAAAATCAGACTATGTGGGTAATTGATGCCCAAACAGCTGTGTAAAATTTGACCCCCGGCCGTGCACGTGTTAAATAATGGTGTTGATTCACACACAATGGTCACCCGACATTCGATTTCATGACTACGGGAGGTGAAAACCCGGCTTTAATTTTTTTTCTTTCGAGAGGTGAAAAAATATGTGTCATTTTCCACCCAAATTTATGATTTTCAGAACACTGGCCCAGCATAAACCCACCAATCAAATAACGTTTTTTTTTTGTATCCTTAAATTTGTTTACAAGAAGGCAGACCATTTTGGTGAAGTTAATTCATTAAACAAACTGATTACAATTAACCCTCGCCATACGGGGAGGGCCTGACAGGACCCCCTCCTGAGGTTTTTCTTTAATAACTGTTTACACATGCATTGCATCTTGCTGACATCTTTAGTAGCTGAGTTTACAACAATTGTACATAGGCTGTAAAAATTTAATTGAAATTGGTTGAGTAGTTTGGGAGATAATCATGTTTTGATGACGTCATGTTGGTAAAAAAAGAGAAATATTTGAAATATCGTAGAAAACAGAGTTGTAAAGCATATGGCAAACGCAATTCTCCAAAGATACAAAATGGCATTATCATTAAAATGGTAATCTCGGATTTTCTCAATTTTGGGTTTTTGACCCCTAAATTTGAAAAAAAAACTTTTTTTTTTAAATCCCCACAAAATTAAAATTGTCAAAGATATGATAAAAATCGGATTATATGTGAGATAACTGAGTATGGACAATACCCATACCAAATTTCAAAGCAATATCTTCATTTTTAATTAAGTGATGGCTCTCTCAGTGTAAGAAACTGATGACGTCATTTTTTTAATAATTTTTTTTGACTTTTTATGACAAGATACGAACAAATAATTACCTTTTTGTATTTCTGAGCCAAAACTGGTCTAGGAACATGCCTTTTTATTTACATTTATCAATTTCTAATTTTGAGGTTTTCTGAAGAGCAAAATCGCTGTTCTGGACGTGGTAAATCGGAGACCATTCACTTGACCTGGAAGGTCACCGGTTGACCTGAAACCTAAAAATCGCAAACTGTTAGATTCCTGTCATGACAGGTAACATGCTGGTTCTTACCGCATTGCTCTAAGTTGCTTGGTTTAACACGCGCCCTAGAGGGGGCGAAATCCGCCCACCCCTACGGTTTTCAAGGATAGCGCAAAAACGGCGGCGCGCAGCGCCGCCGTTTTTTGTATACCTGTTTAGAAATGAACTTCCCGCATTATGTACATTTTTTGGCCTCAGGTCATCTCAGGTCAGGTCACCAGACCAGGTCACGTGATGACCTCAACTCCAAAACATTTGCAGTAGTACCACAGCCAGAGTTTTACGCCGATCGGTTTCAATCTTGCAGGACTTCATAAGGTCATAGATACCAACAATTTGTTTATCTTGGATTTCTAATATTGGTGACCTAAGGTCAGGTCAATTTTGTGACCGCCAACACGGTTTTATCAATAACTATCGACATAATGAAGATAGAGAAGAGAAAACGGTACCAATATGTTTGTCTCGTCGAGACACGTCTCCCAATATGCAACATGACCAACTTGGGTCACCACTTGACCTTGACCTGAGGTCAAATTTCACAGTTGACCTAACCCGGTCACCATGAGTATGATTCGAAGCGCCTTCACAAGATACACGCGATGGCGTAAACATTATTGCTTTATCTTTATTAGGTAAAAGGTTATTTGGGGAAAACAGTTTTGAAAACAAAATCACCTTTTTGACATTCGATGACCTCTGGAGCCTAAACTATTGACCTGCGCTCAAATCTGAGGACACCTAGGTCGATTGCATTTTTCAATGACTTTCGATTGTTTTTTTTCCGTTTGCTGCTAACTATCATAGTTCCCGAGATATTTGGGGGTGTTCGAACCGAAGTCTTGAAAACTTGGAAATCTGACCCTTGATGACCTCTGGTGACCTCAATATTGACCTGAAAAAAAAAATAACGAGATACTTTCGAAAGAGCTTGTCTCGAGCTATCTAACGTCGTTTCCCGCTTGTCGCTACGTTGCGTGGTTTTCGAGATCATAGGGGGGGGGGGGGGGGGGCGAAATCCGCCCCCCCCCCTTCCAGGGCGTGTAATTATCAGAGGCCCTCCAGGGCGCGTGTTAAAGTGGAAGACGGATAAAAGTGCCCCCTGAGGGGAAATGCCCCCCCCCCCTCAGTGAGCTGTTTTGCCCCCCAGTCAAGAAATGTTGCCCACCCTGATTTAAGTATTTCCATGTCATTTTTCGTTTGATAGGTATTCAATTAAAATAAAATATGCTTACCTGGTGATAAATGTATGCAAATCCTATGCAAATGTCATGATATTCCTAATTTTTAGTATTTCCCAGCCAAAATAAGTATCTTTAAATTATTTCCGGAATATCTTGAATTTCAATGTCCTTTGAACTAATTAGCGGCAGAGTGGGGCAGGGCCCCGGGAACAGGGGGGCCAGAACAGGGGGGCCAGAAAATAACACACTGACGGCGATAAACATCTGCTGCATTTTGTTTATAAGTTTATCCCACGTCAACGTTACGGATGTGGTCAAACTGGCGTGCGGCCCTCTAGCTTGCCCCCCCCCCCCCAACTTTGGTGAGCAGAAGTTTCCCTAAAAATGAGCTCTGTCAATTTTCTTCGCAAAAAGCTATATAAAATATGAAAGCCTCTTATATAAAATAATTATTTATTTGTATATATTAATTTAAAAAAAAGTTATATAAAATATGAAAGTCACTTGCATTTTTTCCGTTTTCTTTTATAGCATGTCATAAGTACTATTATTATATAGCTTTGCCTTTATAGCAGTATCGTATACCTTTCTTTTCCTTCCTTTTCTTTTTTCCATTGTGTCCTATGAGATATAATGGAAAACTTTGGTAGCAGTACATTTGGTAGCAGTCGTCTGCTTGGCGCGTCGTCGTTAAAATAACACACTGACGGCGATAAACATCTGCTGCATTTTGTTTATAAGTCTATCCCACGTCAACGTTACGGATGTGGTCAAACTGGCGTGCGGCCCTCTAGCTGTCCTCTCTGTCTCTGCCGACGGGACGGCAATTGCAAGCAAGAGTTATCGTAAATGTCGTAGGTTACCGTGATACGGTGATGAAGCGGTCGGTGCAGCCTACACTCGCGGGCTTCTTCAAGAAAAACAAACGTCAGGCGTCAGGTACGAGTATTTTATTAGACGACAGGCGTGTTTACAAAGGCATGCGGTTCATAGTAGGAAACGGGGGTGGGGTGGGGGGGATGGCATGACCCTCACTTTTACATAATTTTTGCTTCCTATGGTAACTCGCGCCGTGTCGGAGGTGGGGGTTGGGGGGGGGGGGGGAATGGCATGACCCCCACTTCTACATAATTTTTGCTTTCTATGGTAACCCGCGCCGTGTCGGGCGTTTAGATGCCCCCTAAGTTTTTTTTCGAGGATAGCGAAAAAACGGCGTCGCGCCGTTTTTGCCGTTTCAAAAACCGCGTACGGCCCACAGTGCCACCGTTTCAGCCGCCTTTTTTGGCCCACCTGCTCGGGCATGAATTACCCACATTGTGTGCAATTCTTGACCACAGATCATCTCAGGTCAGGTCACGTGACCACACCTCCAAATAAGTTTGCGGTCGTACCACAGCCACAGTTTTTGGCCGATCGGTTTCAAACTTACAGGATTTCATCAGGTCATATATCCTACAATTTGAATATCTAAGATGTTGTATATCGGTGACCTAAGGTCGCCGGTCGGGTTAATTTCGTGACCTCCCATTATAAGTCAATGGTAAATAATACAATGTTTCGTTTTCCGAGGATACGCATGATATCAGTCCAGTTCCTTCTGGATCATGTTACCATAGCCTATTATTGATGATCAGGTGAAATTTGTGTTCAGTGACCCCTAGAGGATCAGCCGAGGTCAGCAGAGATCACCAACACTTTTTGTGTCAATAACTCTCGTTAGAATGAATATAAATAAGTGAAATCGGCATCAATGTGTTTGTCTCGTAGAGACACGTCTCCCAATATGCAACATAACCTACTTGGGTCGCCACTTGACCTTGACCTGAGGTAAAATGTTTAAGTTGACCTTAACTGGTCCAAATTAAAGTGAATCATAGCGCGTTGACGAGAACAACATAATGGCGTCAAAATTATTGTCGTATCTTTATTATGTAAAAAGTTTTTTTTCCGAACGTTTTGCCAAAAAATGGCCTTTTGACATTTGATGACCTTTGGAGCCAAAACTATTCACCTGAGATAACATTTGATGATATTATCTGATTTAATATTTCAAGAGCTTTCAATTGCGTTTTTACGTTTGTTCCTAGCTATCATAGTTCCCGAGATATTTGGGAGTTTCTGGAGAAAAGTCCTAAAACTGGAAAATCTGAACTTTGGTGACCTCTGGTGACCTCAATATTGACCTGAACCAAAAGATGTTAAATTTGTTTCAAAGTGGTTTTTGATGAGCTTTCGAACCGTGTCAGTTTTCCAATGAGGGAAATTTGATAACGAAAAGGTGCACCAAGATGAGAAGTGAGAAGATTTCGGAAAAAATGGTTTCGACCACCCAACTTTAAAATCGTTCCCGGGCCCATGGAGTGGAAGAGATCGCGGGTTGTTGGATCAGGAACGTCGCCACACAATTTGGAGTGGGTGGGGGCAACTGCTGAGCCGATTGTGTTCAAATTTGGTTTGTGGTATGGGATCTCTCAGCCCCCAATATCCCACAAGTCAGGGGTGGGGTGCTTCTGCACGTGCGCACGTGTGCACCACGTATTTGTATATCAGAAACTACTTTCCTGATCGAGTTGAAATTCACCATACATTTGCTTTGCGTTATCTTGTTCATCGCCAACTACGGCGCCTTACTGGTTCGGTAAAAAGTTATGGAAGAAATATGACGAATGGCCTCAGGGTGAATATATTTTACCTCGTGGAGGTCACAGGATACAAATACCACATGGATATTTGCATTGGCGGATCCAAAACGGATGGTTTGGGGGGAGGATTCCAAAAAGTCTCACAAAATTCTGAAAACGCATCGGATTTTGCTTGCTTATGCATTGATAGCTGATTTAAAGCTAACTTTCCTTAGTAAAAGTTGCTTAGATTTTCTTCTATATCAGGAAATGTGTCAATCTCTCGCCGAATTTAGGTGGTTGGGGGGGGGGGGGCATTGCCCATTTTTCCCAACCGTACATCCGCCACTGGATCTTTGTATTTTGCAAAAGTTGCGAGACTGGAGAAAATTGGGCAAATTTAGCCTTTTCCTGTGGATTTATATGCATTTTTATGTTTCCCCAATATGACTTATAAATGGGAGACCACAAAATAGACTTCACCTTAGGTCACTGATATACAAATCATCCGGAATAGCAGAATTGTAAGTGTTTATGACCTGATTAAATCCTGTGAGTAGCTAACTGATCAGTCGAACGATGTGGCTGCGGCACGACCTTACATTTTTTGGAGGTGGGATCACTAGACTTGACTTATTGACGTGACCTGAGGAGAACCGAGGTAAACAAATTTACATGATTTGGGCAATTGATAGGCAAGCAGTTGTACCAAAAATGGCGGCATAAAATGGCGTCGTTTTCCGCTATTTAAAAAAAAAACTAACGGGGGAGGGTATCCGCCCCCACTGGCGGATCCATGGGGCGGACATCAGGGGTAAATGCCCCCCCCCCCACAGGAATCGCATTACGTCACGGGCCGCGGACAGTCGTGATGTGCCAAGAGGAAAATATACAATACAAACTCACTTTTCATTTGTGAAAAATACATCAGAATTTTCTTCTGATAAAAAAATACAACCGGACAGGGGCTCCAACTTAGAGGGACTCCGCATTTCATATGGGGGGGGGCAGGGGAGGCGGAAGATGGGGGGGGGGAGCAGCTCCCCACTCAAGAAGTGGGGAGGGGGGGGGGGGGGGGGAACATATGGTTTTGCCCCCATAAATGTGTAAAAGTCTCTAAGAAGTTAGTTCGAGTTTTTACTTTTTGCCGATACAAAAATGACGGCCCCGAGGGCCGAGAGCAGTGCACTGAGGGCCCCAATGTGCCCCAGCCAGCCTGAGAGGCCCTCTAGAGTAGGGGCGTAGCCAGGGGGGGGGGGGGCTTTCAACGCTTGGGAAGGGGGCCCTTTCAACGTTCGGGAAGGGGCCCTTTCGAGGCGCCGCCCCCCCCCCCCCCCCCCCTGGACGAAATCCTGGCTACGTGCGTGCTCTAAGGCCGAAAGAAGGCCCTCAGTGGGCCTGAGGGGGGATTCGGTAGGCTTGAGGGGGCCCTCAGAAGGTCTGAGACTTCAACATGGGTCAGTCCGTCGTTTTTTGCGACCATTTAGAGGCCCTGCCTAAATCCGAGGACATACCATTTCGTGACATTTTTTTGGGGGGGCGGGGCCTTTGGCCGAGGGGGCCCCTTGGGTTTCTTTGCGCCCATCAAATACTTTCCGCCGCCACTGGGCACGAGCCAGTGTGTCCACCTTGTGTGCGTCTCTGATATGAGATGCACTTCGTGTCTTATTTTATATATTGATCTTTTTTCTCCTTATACTTTCGACCCGTTACAGATTTTCCCGATAACTTCGCTTTCTATATTTTCGCGGTGGGCCCCTTCGGATGGGGAAAAATCACTTTTTATTTGTAAAAAAATACAATCGGACAGGGGCCCCACCGGGCCGCCTCATATGGCGGCTCGGTGGCATCATAGCATTTGGTAAGGGGGCACGTGCCCTCGTGCCAAACAGGACTTCAAAATGGCCATATGGTGGTGGGGGGTACGGACCCTCGTGCCAAACAGGACTTCAAAATGGCCATATGGTGGTGGGGGGCACGGACCCTCGTGCCAAACAGGACTTCAAAATGGCCATATGGTGGTGGGGGGCACGGGCCCTCGTGCCAAACAGGACTTCAAAATGGCCATATGGTGGTGGGGGGAACGGGCCCTCGTGCCAAACAGGACTTCAAAATGGCCATATGGTGGTGGGGGGCACGGGCCCTCGTGCCAAACAGGACTTCAAAATGGCCATATGGTGGTGGGGGGCACGGGCCCTCGTGACAAACAGGACTTCAAAATGACCATATGGTGGTGGGGGGCACGGGCCCTCGTGCCAAACAAGACTTCAAAATGGCCATATGGTGGTGGGGGGCACGGGCCCGCGTGCCAAACAGGACTTCAAAATGACCATATGGTGGTGGGGGGCACGGGCCCGCGTGCCAAACAGGACTCCAAAATGGCCATATGGTGGTGGGGGGCACGTGCCCGTGTACCCCCCCCCCCCTTGTGTGCGCACCGGGAATGGGGACATTTTTGGAAATGTAACGGATTGGAACGAGTTTGGGACAGACCATATATATTTTTAGCACCACAAAAAGTGAAATATGCCGAAACAAATTCTGATTGGAATGGGCTGGAACGGCATGGGGGCTGAAAAAGTGTCCGATGAAGGGATCTAGTCTGTACTGTCCGTAGTGGTGGCGAAGTCCATGCTGACTGAATTATTGTACAACCGTTACATATGTAAAAC